>JAJMBC010000040.1:0-48471 GCA_030572795.1 Nematodospora anomalae
TATTTTGAGCTTGAGCAAAAGCAATAGTATGTGGATCAAAATCGTAGGAAACATACCATTTCAGAAGGAAGGGTTTAAAACACAAAGATATTACATGCAACAAAAAATATGAACTGTACTGAAAATGATGATTAACGACATATATATATAAATGTACATATACATCTATGTATCCATTCTAACGTTAGAAGATACCAGAATTAGGCTGGCATTGGATAAGAAGGTATAAATGTAAAACCTTTCAATCTGTGATTAATTAAGTTGTGTGATTAGTATGATAGTTTTTTCCCGCGAGTTTGCTGTCTGGTTTGATTCAAGACCGCCCGGCAGTCTATATTATTATTAACTTTCTAGCCTAATAGTTTGTTCTTCTTCTTCTTCTTCTTCTTCTTTTTTTACATGGACCAACAGTACTAGTATTTGAGCCCGTAGACCCAGTAGATCCACTGTTTCCTGAAGAACCACCACTAACTGAGCCCGTAGACCCAGTAGATCCACTATTTCCTGAAGAACCACCACTAATGGAGCCCGTAGACCCAGTAGATCCGCTGCTTCCTGAAGAACCACCACTGCTTGAGCCGGTACTTTTACATTCACCAGCAAATGCAGCGAATGCAGTTTCAGCCACTGTTTTCAAGGTGTCGATACTGACCAACTCTTTAAACAATTGTGTAATCAAACCTGATTCTTTTAAAGCGGAAATCATTGCTTTCAAATCAATTAAATTATTGGCTAACATTGCTTTCAACAAATCTTCAGCAAAAGAAATATATGAGGAATTTGTAAGAACATCCTTGACTACAGAAGTAGCCAAGCCTGATTTATACAAGGAATCCAATAAGTTGTCAACGACCTCGTCCAAATCGAACCTCTTATCCATAGACACAACGTATGGGGCTAATGGATCATCATGCTCATCTCTGGTGATCAATGATGTTACGCCCTGAGTTATCAAGTCCTTGACCTTCTCAGCCAAGTCTTCAATCACCCCCTTTGCAGCATTGAATAATTGCACGTACAAGTCGCAATCGCCGATCAAATCATTGATTACATTGACGGCCAAATTGGAGGATACTAATGCATCCAAAACGGCTTGCAATGAAATGACTCCCGATTTCATCACGGAAATAGCCACGTTCATAATAATTGGCTTGAAGGTCGATGACGATACAAAGTAGTCCAAGATCTTGGGAGCCAACTGAGACTGGTTGATGGCAGTCAACACGTCTGTCACTATAGCATAATCTCTCTTCATGATTTCTAAATCTATAGCATCTCTTTTGGCCTTGTAGTTGTTTATGTGCGTGACTAATTCGGATAAATCTTGTTCCTCTCTCTTGGTCAATGTTTTGGACTCTTCAAACTGAGAAGGAGCAGCTTGGATGGCGGTGGAAGTAGCCAATAAGGCTAAGGTGGTAGTTGATAATTTCATGGAAACGAAGGACTATAGGTGGTTTATAGCGAAAAGAAAATTGAAAAAAGAAAATATGATGAAAGATCAAATGTGTAAGAGATTCCACCAAATTTATATATCTATTCAAGGTCTACAAGTCACGTAGGTGTTTATACGAAAAGTTATCGTCTTACCAGGTTGCAATTCATGAATTACTGTTTGTGGGTATAAGATTGGTGACTTACCCAATACGGTTAAGATTGCAAAAAAAAAAAAAAAATTGAAAGGTGAGAATATTGTTAGACAATCTGGATATTACTCCAATATTTACGCCTTTGTAAACAGGGCTTATCTTTAAAATATGACGTTTAACCGACAGGACTCAATTCGATGGCTTAATGGGCTCGTAGGAGTTAGATTGAACTATACTATTTATTAATCGTCGTGCCAATCCACAGCATTTAGACTTATCAAAGCTAAAGAAATAGAGAGTTGTATCGTCAATAGAATTGGCTAACACAACATAGTCGATTCTCTCCTTTTTCAAGAAAGAAAAAGTCTCGTTTTTGATTTGCGCTTCTCCATCACAATACAATACAATACGAGTACAAAATGCACTAGCCAATATTGTCAAATTTGACGATGTGCTTTCTCAATCTGAACAACTTGTAGGTGAATATACATCTCGCTTTGTTTCCTGCCGGGCCACAAATAATACTGAACATTGTGTTAATTTACGCTAAATTCTTAGCCTTTTATACTTTTTTGGCATTATTTACTAAATCATAAATGGACAGTGATAAACCTATATTTTATACCCTTGCGCATGTGTGTTTTATTTCTTTCCGAAAAAACTCATTAATGATGATTGTGTCTTTTTCTTACCATCCAGTTTCTTTGTAAATTTAGTTACTTTACTGGCAGCACTGTTTCTCTTAGGTGCCGTTGGTTTAGTCACCGGTTTGGGCTTTCTATGAGTTATTATATAACCATCTTCATCTACTTCCCGCGTCAATTCCTGAGGGGCATCATCTTGTTCATCAATATCCTCAGGCACGAAAAGGGTATTTTCTAATTCTGGAGAATTCTCTCTCGAAAGGCTGGGGCTTTCAGGTCGTTGTACGGGGTTTTCTTCTCGAGATTTCTTGTTCTCTTCTTTAAATGCATCTTCTGCTTCTTCGGGTGAGTTGTACTCTTCTTCGGGTCGCTCTTCTTTCCCTTGCTGCTTAGCCTCAGTTTCCTCACATGGTGCTTGATCATCATCACTGAAATCACTGCCATCTTGAAACATTTTTTCAAGCTCTGAGGTGACAGGAGGACAACATTGTTTTTGTGCATCTTCCTCAACGTCATCATCTTCATCGTGGTCGTCAGCGATAATGATTCTTTCTCTGGGTTGTTTCTGCTCTGTTTTTCTTGATTTATATTGATACGCTGAAGGTCTTGCGGGCTCAGTACTTGCTCTTTTTGCGGCTATAGATGTTTCTTTTCGTGATGAATGTGACAACGTGTTGTTTCTTGCTGCTGCCTGTTTCCTTGACACGTAAGATGAAGCGAGCCCTGCGCTCTTGACAACTTTCCTTTCTTGTTGGCGCTGTTGTGGGTGCTGTTGTGGGTGCTCTCTCTTTGGTGCTACGGCCGGTGCAGAAGAAATGTCACGGGCTATTACGTTCACCTTGGGACCAATTATCATTCCGTTTTTTTCATAATCTCCAATCTTCGCCAAATCACTACAATACTCTGTCTCTCCCATTGCAATATCACTTTGGTCCACCTGTAAATCCTTCAACATGACGCAATATACGTGAATAATACTTATCTTGCCAAATGAATCGACATCATGATGCAAGGAGGTTTCGTTCTTGCTCAATTTAATTAATTTACTCCCGTCTTTACTGGCACCACTGATCACAAATGATGCAGTCAATTTATCCCTATTTTTCTCGTAATATTCTAGTAATGTGTGTTTTGCTCGTGATATGGGGATGTTCAATAGCCGTGAGAACTTATGATACGTGATTGGCTTCTTGTCGAGTATTGTTTCGGTGGCTAGAAAATCCACTTCATTTGATGGATCTATCATTGTCATTTGAAAGCGAGATAAGATATAGATTGCTTATCAATAGTTGACGTTGTAACTGACTGATCTTGCTTTTCTTGTTATTTTTTCATTCAGAAAGCAGTGCATAATTAGAATTAGAGAAAAACGCGTTCGCTTGATTCCACATACAAAAATCATCATTTATAAAAACTTACTAAAAAACTATTTAATGAATACTATACAATTGAAACACATTATATATTTAAAGGCTAATGATAAATTGAATCAAAGCTTAGAGCTCATCTTTTGCTGGAGTAGCAGCACTTTTGCTTGCAGCTTCAATTTGCTTTTTATGTTCGAAATAAGCTTTTCTCTTTAACTCCCTTTTTTCAAGATTACCGTTTAATGGACCTTCAATCATTTCAGGGGTAACACCATTACTGATTAAAGTTCTCCATGTCTTAATATTTTCAAATCCATTTTGAGCATATTGATAATCCACGATTGCTTTTTGAATATTTTCTTTACAACTGGCTACAAATGGACCGTATTGAACTACTTCTTGATTCAATTTCTTACCACCAACTAAAATGAATTCTAATTCTTCGTCACTTTCGCTTCCTGTATTTTTACCTGCGATATGATCACCAGTTTCACTCAAAAAGACATTTTGGTATTGATCGACTTTAGTATCATTGTTCAACACCAAATACTTACCTTGTAAAACGTAAAGGAAGTAATTGAAGCCATGTTTTAAGTCTTGTTTGAATTCACCCCCAGCCTTAACTTTATAATAGTAATAGTCAATTGGAGTGTAAGCCAAGTCTTTGACTGACTCAACACCGTAACTCTTACCACTAATAACTTTGACAATAACTTTACCGTCATCTGCTTCGACTTCAGGGATCTCCCACTCTCTTAAATCCCTGTATCTTGGTGCGCAATTCTTCAAGGAATCAGGCAAATCAACCCACAATTGCATACCAACAGTTGGAGAGCCATCGTCGTTTGGAACTGGCATTTCTGAGTGCACAATACCTCTACCGGCAGTCATGAATTGTAAGTCACCAGCGTACAAGATACCTTTGCTTCCTGTGAAATCTTCGTGGGCAATGGCTCCCTTCAAGACCAATGTGATTGTTTCTTGGCCCCTGTGGGGATGTTCAGGGAACCCGTTTGTTCCGGAACTTGAGAAATGATCAAGCATCAAGAATGGGTTGAAGTTTCTTTGGTTGATAACTCCAATTGATCTTCTAACCCTGGCACCAACACCTTCGGATTGTTGTCTGGCAGTGACTATTTTAACAATTGTTCTAGCAGTCATATTTGTTGAATTAATGTCGTTTGTAACTTGTTTTGATAAGATAACTTTTGGAAAGTAAACTGTAATGAAAAAAACTAAGATCGAATAAACGGCAATTGAGGAATTAACCATGTATTTATATTCTTACTCAAGAAAGATTGAATGCAATACCCTTCTGTCAAGCTTTTTATGTTTGGTGTGTGAGATTAGGTAAGAATGACTAGTATGACTAAGGATGGTGTTGACTAGTAGATCAAATGTTTAGAAAGAAAGTACTAGAAGATAGAATGTAATAATAAGGAGAAAGAACCAAGGATCAAAATAAGGAAACTAAGTTATCTTTAATAATCCCATCCCATATTTATAATATACTTGTTTTGCAGTATGTAGTAGGTACACTTTGAAGCCGAATAGAAAGATAAGATAGTTCGTCAGTGACTTTGTCAGTCAGTTAGTTAAGATAGTTCGCAGCGGTAAGTAAGGGAGTGTATATTGAAGTGGTTGCTTTTTTTTTCTTTTTTAGTAATATGCACTATGCATTAAAATGTGTTCTTGTTTACAGGTTGGACAGATTTGTGCAGTTTATTTCTGTGATAATCCACAGTTTACAATCTACAGGTTTGTTATTTGCATCACACACAAGCAGTATCATCTGTATACCGGAATTTGTAATACATTACCAATAGGCGCATTCCTATTATTCAATGAATTCAGTAAGATTAAGTCCATCAATCGATCACGTGTTTCTTATTTATAACAAGCGCGATTACAAATATATTATTAAGGAGTTTACAGAATGTGGAACACTTATATAAATATATATATACTTTATTTACGACCCTTTACTAAATATGGTGTTTCATGTTATTATGTCTTCGCCCCGGTTCTAAGATTGCAAGTATTAGAGTTTTGCTGATGATCGGGTTTAATTGCTTCTTATTTTTGCCATATCGGACCGATTTGGTGGTCTACAAGTTATACCGATGTCCCCTCTACTGTTTTCCTTATTCTTCACCAGCACAAATGGACTGTTTACTTCCCTTTTGCAACAATTAAGGTATCTTTTCATATCAATAGTGATAAATCATTTACTTCTAGCAAATGCATATACAGTTTCCCGTGTTATATCAATCTTCGTATCATCATTCTACTTTGTTTCTTGTTTTGATTTTTGGGCAAATCTTTCAGCAACATCACCTTTTGCCCCATGGTATTGCTTGCACGTGAGATATGCACCTGCATTGCACTTAAACTAGAAACCATCGCATACCGACTTTCCTTTTAATAAACAATGGAATCTTAGCGTATCCTGCTTCATCTTTCGCAGGCACACCATCTCTGTATGGGATGTATTCATCTTATTATATCATAAAATTAGTTTTCTTGGGGAGAGGGTGAAAATTCCTACATAAAGTACCCAAATATTCCTGACACGGTTAAGACAGGCCCATAAGCCTTTCAATTTGATTGTTGTCAGTCAAAACAAATGACGAATTATCCGTATAATCTGTACATGAGTGCACTAGCTTTGAAAACCATTCATGATCCACTCAATGGCAACACTTTGCCGCAGTAATCAAATCACCCGTTTCCTACTTCAACCTCACGCGGATGATTCTCTGTTGTAAAATGAACAGGTTTATATTTTTTTCCCTTAGCAATGCTCAGCCATATTAAGCGATTGGTCGATCACATTTTTCATTGGTTTAACAACTCGAACGTAACAAACCCAGATCCACGCCTAACAAACCCAGGTCCACGCCTTAGTCATTTTCTAAATCTTGATTTCCTTTGTCAAAGAAAGTTTTATAAAAGGCGTCAAGATAGTTGGTAACGGGGACATAAATCATCATAATGTTGTGAATTGAAATTCGATTCTGAATATGTAGCCATTGTGGGGAAATATTTATGGGAAATAACACTGTATTTAAAGTCACACGGTGTCATTCTTATACTTGTTTGAGAGGTCTTAGTTTGCAACAAAAGGGCAAAGCCTTTACGGGCACCGAAAATGGCATCATCAAGGTTGATATGATGTCACTTTAAAGATTTGCGTCAACTTAGACAACTAAAAACGAGTGTATTTAGTCCGTATCATGAGGTAGCGCGAGACGCGATATGTTGTACAATCAACTGGTCAGACTTTTTGTTGGATAGAGTGAAATTGCCATGTACAATAGTTTCTACATAATTGCTATCGACCAAATAGGTTCTCAGCATTGATTCAATAAAATTACCTATGTTCTCATTAATCTCCAAATTTGTATTCTGAATAAAGTTTCTTTTCTTACGTAATTACACTGTTGATGTTTTTTGTGGTGGTAGCAGTTGCAAGTCGTAGAATTATCGCAGCTAAAAAAATATATATATAGAGCGCAAGCAAGGAACAAGACCTTTAACTCTTCACGATCCTATTATTACTTTACATGTCACAATCAAATAATAGCAATGGGTCAAATAATATAGACGCATCATCATTTGCGACTATATTAGCAGGTGTGAAACGGATGAGAGAAGAATATGGTGGAGACAATACTGAAGATATCACAATCGAATCATCAGCTCGGCCACGACAACAACAACAACGACCACCCAGCCCACCATCCAAAGCTCCGCAACAACAGCTACCGGTACAGCCTTCTAAACCAAGAGAATTAGTTACAAACAAAGCGGTACCGAGAACCACATTGGATAAATCAACGGCTGAACTCGTGGCGCCACAACACGACAAATTTAAATCTCCCAGGCCGACTCATTCAAAATCTTCCGCAGCTGCAATACGGTCATCGAAGAATCAGGCTAGGATGCTAGGACCTGCTGAAGTATTGGTGCATAAATCACAAGAAAAGAATCCACTATTGTCAGAGTCAATGATGAAGAACACACCTTGGAAATTCGACTCTTCAATTCTTTCCGATTACTACATAAGCCCTACTTTCCAGATTTTATTTCTTTCATTGAAGTATCATAAATTACGGCCGGAGTACATCTGGAGTAGGTTGAAGAAGTTGAACAAAGGATCGAGCATTGTTGAAAGCCGGAATGACAGTGCGTTGCGGGTATTGTTGGTGGTGGTGGATATTGACTCCCACCAGGAGGTGTTACGGAAACTCTCTGACTTTTGTATCAAGCATGACTTGTCCTTGGTCTTAGCATGGTCGTTTGAAGAAGCCGGGAATTATATCGCGTTGGGGAAGCATTTCGATAACGCTCCCTTGAAATCGAAAGCAAGCATACAGGGTATAAGGGGAACAGATTATACTTCGAGTGTGGTTGAGGCGTTCACGGGGATAAAGCTGATCAATAAAACGGACGTATCAAACCTTTTAGCAAATTGCAAATCAGTAAAAGAGATTGTGTTACAGAGTGCCCAAGAAGAAAATGACATGAGTAGTATTTCAGGATTAGGTTCTACAAAATTACAAAATTTGAAACTGGTGTTTCTGGAACCATTTATATTCAATAAAACGTATGAAGATTAAGTGAGAGTCCCCACTTTATGTATCTCAAACCTTTTATTTTGCATTTTGTTCTTGTTTTTCCATCTCTATAACTTTTCTTCTTAATATCAAATTAATTCCATTTAATAATTCATTCTTTTGCACCAATATATCCTTCAACTTCTTAGCATCATCGTCTAATTTCTTGACCTTGATATCATACACCTTTTTTGCTTCATTGGCCGATTTTTCAACATAATAACCAGTACCTATATCAACCAAATAATCGTTCCTTGTAACTATCTTACCCGGTATATATAACGAGCTCGTCAATGGCACTAACATACTTTCATTCTTTGCTTTTTCTAAATTGTTTATACTAGAAATGCAATCTCTCAATTTTGATTGTGCCGTTTGCAAAGCTTGTAATGATTGTGTAAAATGTGATACTTCTTGATCTATTGATTTGCGAAACTCTATTAATTGCTGGGGTGGTAATGTATTCAAATCTACTTTCAGTGACATATCTATTATCCGACGCTATTTTTAAAAGGATATACTCGTAATTGTAAGTTCAGTGTATGATCTGAATTACGTTAATTCTCACTTATGTTTCTAGTTTTTGATGCTCATTTACATGTAACCTTTTTTTTTTTTAGGTTGCCGCCCCAGTCTTGCTCTTCATTCAAACCATGGGTAACGATGGTGGCACAATTGCCAAAAGACAAGATATATTATCACTACACCAGGGTCGAGCTCAACCTGACCACCAGGACAAGGGATCGGACAATGAAGTCGCCATCTTGAACACATGTGCCGTGTCGTCGTTACCACTATACAGCAATGGCCCCATAGTCGGGGACTCCGTAGGAAAACTATACATCAAGGAGAAAGTCCTCGAGTATATCCTCGCCACAAAACTAGATAAATCAAAAATAAAACCGCAGTTCAGTCACATCAAATCGCTAAGGGATTTATGTAATGTGAAAATCAAGTGGGAGGTGATCGACGATGGAATACCACGCATACAGTGTCCCGTGACCAAGGAGATTGCTAAATCCTACGCATACCTACGGCCATGTGGGTGTTTGATGTCCCACAAGGTCCTAAGGGAGTTGACGAAGACAAGCGGCAACGAAAGTGGCACGAAAGTGGAGGCAGAGTGTCCCAATTGTGGCAAGAGCTTCCAGTATGATTACGATTTAGTGATTTTGAATCCGTTGCATAAAACGGAGTTTAAGGAACTCAATTTGAGAAGCATGAAAGTTTTGAAAGAAATCGGATTGAGTCATTCGAAAGCACCGTTGAAGAAGAGGAAAAAGAAGGATGACGATGGTGATCACGAGAGTCGAAAAGACGAGTTTATAAGAAAGAGAAAGCAGAACGTGGATGATGTCACGAATGGCAAACGAAACAAGACATGATCCTAGAGCGATACGACGCCAATTGATCCACGTAGTTTATAGAATGTTTATAAAGAACAACAATACAATTAGGTGATAAACCTACCACCAAACTCAATCCAAAACACAATGTAATATATGTATTCAACTATGTACAAAACCATAAACCCCTAAACCTAGATTCTCCACCACTCCCCACATCCGTTACGTAATCGACCTAGTGTTCCTTACCATCACCGGATCTGCTTTCATGGTATTGTTCTTGTTCAAATTTCAATTTTTTTTTGTTCCAAGGGGCATAATCTGAATTAGCATATATGTTGAACAATACACCACCCCCACCAACAATACATATGCCGACTAATCCCAATACTGTTAATCTGTGGATTACATCCGTTGCACGCACGTGGCGTGGAAGTTGTTGACCTGCCATTTTGATTGATTAGTTGATTGGTTACTTGAAGTACTTCTATAGTTCGTTTTTTTTTTTTGCTCGCAGTATTTCGTTGTTTTTTTTTATGTACGATAAATTATATAGTGTAGAGATTTCAAATTCCGTATAACTATACTGCAGAGTTTCATTCTTCTATTACATTTCAATTACAGAATCTAAAAAATTAAAGTAAATATTTTAACCAGTTGATGCTCACGATTCCACTTTCGATTAAAGATGGATTTGAATACACAAGTCGAGGTAACCAATAACTATTATATAATCGAAAGGTATTAGCCTCAAATGACTCACTATTATTATTAGCATTGTCTAATATTTCTTGAATGATATATTCCAAGATATTATGACTCGACTCATTAATTGAATTCATTACGGCCCTATTAATCTTTGATCCTTCTGCTAAAATATTATCCAGCATTCTCGATACTGAAAGCTCAAATTTCTTTACATCCATATGACCAATAGGCAAACTGTCATTACCTTCATCAATTGTGCTTTCAGACATCGGTTTCAAAGCTTCGTAGTTTCCAACGTCAATGCTTACAGGAAACTGTCTTGGTTGTATACCTTTGATAATAAATTTCTTTTTAGGTTGTTCATCAGGTTTACCCGGTGAAGGAGGTAACGTTAATACTTTCGCTTCTGCATACGGAAAAGCTTTAGTTACATTTTTAATGAACTCAACAGCTGGTAAAAGTGGTTTGAAATCAGAATTGCGTTCACCATTTGCTGAATTCCAAATTTCTTGAAACTGACTTTCATAAGCCTTCCATATCGAAATCTGAGTTACTTCCCCACGATCCGACATCGTTGGTTCATAACAACAATGTAACCAGGTTGTTGCTCGAGCTGGTTCTGGAAAATTTAGTATAATCTTGTAAAGTTCTTCAGTTAATTCTGGAGCAGTTGTTGGTATTCCAGAATATTGAGATCTTTTGGTTAAATCCAAATTAGGGATGGGTTTTATTTCTTCCGGTTCATTCAATGGTAAATGTGAAACCAACAACAATGGTAATTGCTTCATTAGCGTAATAAAATTGGATTTAGAGTGACTCAATTGCAAAAGCTTGCGCAATCTATGTTTTTGTGATTCTTTAATTGAATGCGAGTAGTTTTCATGTAATGCTTCTGAAAACAAATACATCTTTAAAAATTCTAATACGCTATTATTCATTTCATTATCATTCACCAATAATGTATTCACTATAGTTTCTAATTGCTCATCAGTTATAGCATCAATACAATTGTTAGTTGTTTTGGTTTCATCGTCTTCTTGTCCCATATCTTCATCGTTGCCTTCGTCATCATCCTCGCCATCCTGTTTTACCATTGCATTTTTATCCCATATGATCAATAAATGAGAAATGCATTTCAAGATATTAACAAATAAATTCTTATCAGGAGTCACCATCAATGTCTGTAGCATGATATTAAATAAAGGATCGTGTTTACTATTATCAATATAATAACAAGTTAAAGGTTCTAATAAATCAATCAAATAATTCAAAGCTTCGGTAAATTGATTGTCGAATTTTAACAATGCAGCAACCTGTCCATTTGGTTGGTAAAACCAGTTTGTCAAAATTTTCAAAATATCAATAATATTCTTTTTAAATGGCTTAATTTGTGATAACCACTGCTGATTAAATAAATCTTGGGCCGAGTTTCTTAAAGTTAACAAGGCATCCAAACTATAAGTCATTACATCCTGAGTAATGAGATTGTATTTCTTTTCATTAATTAATTGATAAGGTTTAATAAGATATTTGATTAATTCGTAACCTATGTACGAGTTGTGTTCAAAATTTATATAAGGCTGTATTGAATTTCTTGCTAAAACACTCAAACTCCATTTAATTTCGGAATCAATCCCCGATTTTAAAGACATTTTGATTCGTGGCATTTCATCAAAACCTCGATGATTATGACCAATTGGTTGATATTGATTGTTATAACTATAGTTATTTCCACCATACAAACCACTTCCTTGAGTATGGAATGTATTCATTCGTATTGTGGACATATCATAACCATTACCATTTATGGGTACTGTTGTTCTCGAGTTAGTTGTGATTGGTGTAAGAGCAGGACTCATGTCGATAGATGGATTGACTGTTGGTTGAGTTGATGTTGGTTGTAGTTTTGTTTTCAGTTGTCAAAATAGAGTGGAAAAAAAAAAAAAAATAGTCGTGTATAAATACCAATAATGGTGACGCTAATTCCTGAGAGTCGTCTCTACCAAGTGTCCCAAGAGACTGAAGTGGGGACACTTTGAATTGATAAAGAAATAAATAATTATCACGACGTGTGAAATAAATACACTTCTACATTTACAATAAACATTTAGATAGATCATCTGTCTTATACCATATATCTCCTTGTATTCTGGTGACGGCATTATATTTATCCTGTTGTGGTTGGCGAGTCTTAGCTTTTCTTTTGTTGAAGTTTTCTCTCTCTCTCTCTCTTTCTCTCGCTCTTATCTCTTGTTTCACTCCAACGAAGCTGAATTCCGCTTTTTTAGGAATAAAATTCCTTTCTCTTCTTTCCCTGTTTCTTTCCTTCTTTATTTCTTCTTCTTCTTCTTCAATTATTTGCTTTCCACTATGAAAACTACTGCATTGGTTTATGCATTAGCTGGTGCAGCTTTAGTTAATGCCTTGTCATTTGGTAACGAGTTGGACCAGGAACAAGTTATACTTTCCAACGATGCCGTAGATCCAACAATTACTTCTGAGGACGTTGCCAATTCACAAATGGAATTAGATATGGTATGGGAAGAAATGCAATCTGAATTACCCTCTGAAATGATAGTCAAGTTGATGTATCAATTTGAAAACAAATCTCTAAAGAATAATAAGGTTAAACTCACAACAACAAATGAGGAGTCTGCTGATGAGTCTGCTGATTTTGAAACATTATCAAATGACAAATTCTCTGACTATTCACTAAGAATCAAATCAACACATCCAGAAATTTTGGGACTTGATGCCGTTAATCAATACACTGGTTACTTGGATGTTCAAAGTCTTGACAAACATTTCTTTTATTGGTTTTTCGAAAGTAGAAACGACCCCCAAAATGATCCAATTATCTTGTGGTTGAACGGCGGACCAGGATGTAGCAGTTCAACTGGTTTGTTTTTTGAGTTAGGTCCTTCGTCAATCAATTCGACTTTGCAACCTGTCTACAACCCATATTCTTGGAATTCCAATGCATCAGTAATCTTTTTAGATCAGCCAGTTGGTGTTGGTTATTCCTATAGTGGAGGAGATGAAGTGAAAAACACTGATGCTGCTGCACAAGATGTCTACGTCTTTTTGGAATTATTTTTCCAAAAATTCCCTCAATTCGTGCAAAATAAATTCCATATTGCGGGTGAATCTTATGCTGGTCATTACATCCCTAGATTTGCTAGTGAAATCATAAATAATGCCGATAGATCATTTGAATTAAGCTCGGTGTTGATTGGAAATGGTATAACTGATCCATTAGTTCAAGCTGGTTCATACAGACCAATGGCATGTGGGGAAGGTGGTTACAAATCGGTTTTGGAGGATAATCAATGTGAGCAAATGGATAAAGACTATCCCAAATGTGCTAAATTGGCCAAATTATGTTATGATTTCCAAAATGCATTGACTTGTGTTCCAGCACAATATTATTGCGATACCAAGTTATTTCAACCATATGCTCGCACAGGTTTAAATCCTTATGATATTAGAAAACCATGCGATGAAGAAGGGGGCAATTGCTATATTGAAATGAATTATATGGATGAATACTTGAATTTGGATTATGTGAAAAAAGCCGTTGGTGCCTCAAATATTGATATTTTTACATCTTGTGATGATAAAGTTTTCAGAAATTTTCTTATAGATGGCGATGAATATAAACCATTCCAACAATATGTTGCTGATTTATTAGATAAGGGAATCCCCGTATTGATTTATGCCGGTGACAAAGATTATATCTGCAATTGGTTGGGTAACTATGCATGGGTTAATCAATTAAATTATAAAGATGGAGAAACATTTGCAGTTCAACCTTTGAAACCATGGAAGCCAAGTGTTGATTCCGAAGAAGCTATTGACTCGGTGGCCGGTGAGGTTAAAAATCATAAGCATTTCACATTTTTGAGAATTTATGATGCTGGGCATATGGTACCTTTTGATCAACCAAAAAACGCTTTAGCGATGGTCAATACATGGATTCAAGGTGATTACTCTTTAGGATACGCTAGCAAATAATTAACGTAATGTAAGTACTAGAAAAACAATAAAAGTCTTTACACTTGTTAGATTGTTGCATGTCAAAAGAAACCAATTGTTCATAAACTCCCCTTTCTTGCTACTTATAGATATTATTCTGATTGATGTGGTTCTTTTAATCCAAACCAATCCTGACGTCCGTAGCAAAGTTTAGGCTTACAAAAGGGGAGATAAAGGGCAACAAAGTACTGGATAGCACCATCGCAACAGCCATCTGAGTTTTCCATTGATCCTTTGTTTTGGTTGTTTAGTAGCGTGACATGTGATTTAATCATGTCAAAACCACGATGCAGAAAATATAAAGGTAGCATTCATCAGATGCAACATAACGGCTTTGATTAAGAAGGTGATCGTAAATATTTATAGACTAATTATTCGACTTGAGCACCATATCCTAGGCGAAGGCATGACTAGTAGAATAAAACCATCTTTGAAATTGATGAGTTGGTAATACCTTGTTCTAGAATTGAAAAAGCCTAGAGTTTCGCCTGCAGCTGTACCCTGGTCTTATCAGGCATATAGTAAGTGGAATAAGTCAAACAAGATCACGAGAACCATTAAAATGAAATCTAAAGGACTTCGTGCATTTCGAAAACTAACTAAAAATAAATAGAATTAAAGTCGATGGGTTACAATACATCAACCATACACCAATAAAGCTGCGAAATTGTAAGAATTGGTAAAGCCATGTTTGTGACTTCACCACACATCCACACCAAGATGTATTCCTACATAAAAATACAACTCCCGTCTGGGTTAGAATGTAAGAATGGTAAAACTGGGACCATACCTTTGTTACCACAAAAATTTGCCCCTCTATTTCAGTTCCATCAGAGAGTGGAGAAAAAATGGTTCTAGGTTTAGGTAATCCAGATTAGCATTTGGACGTCTGCGCCTAATTTAGTTTGTGCAAATACAAACTGCACATAATGCAGAATTTGCAGATCATCATACGGAGAATTTCCCTTGATGATCAACGTAAATTAACGAATAAGTGAAATCGGCAAAATACAAAAGGTACATGTACAGACAATAACTATTACGATTATGATGGCACTATTCGACTATTGTACTGTGACTATAAAATGAGAGCTTTGTTGAACCCTTGTAATGCTTATAGTAACTTGAACTACCGAACTACAACTGTCTCTTTTTCTTTTGAATTTTAATTACAACTAAAGCGCATCATGAAAAATTTTATAATTCTACTTCCATGGAGCTATTGATCTATTGGTATGGCTATTCTTTCCTTTGTTTTTAGAAAAAAGAAATATTTTGAACGATAATCTCAAAACCATTAATCTTGTAAATAGCCTTTATTACCTGACATTGATGGACAAGAAATGAACCCAAATAGAAAGAACCATCAACTTTATTTAGGTCGTGCATGATGAGTTTCAAAAGAAAAAACTTAATCGGACAGGATTTACCGCATATGGCAGGTTTTATTATACGCCAAGATGCTCTTAATAATAAATGACACACAAAATGTTCTTTCACTTAGTTGCAAATCTCCGTTAAACTATGTAGTATTTGTTTTTGGTTAGGTTTGTTTGTTTGTTTGTTTGTACGTTTTGGGTGTGAAAAGCCAAATAAAAATTTTCCTCTTAATTAGTGTTTTTTGTTTTCACACCCATCACATTAAATCAACCAAGATTTACTATGATATAAATTTCAATGAAATTCCTGGTAGATTTTTGATCTATTTAGTTTCCTCTTCTTAACCCTTTTCTTTCTTGGTTCAATATCCATAAACTAACCTTTATACTTTCGTTAATTATCACAATGCAATTCTCAACTGTCGCTGCTGTTTCTGCTTTATCTGCTGGTGCTTTAGCTGTTTTCGCCAATGTTACCACCGTCACTACTGACGTTACTGTTACTGGGTACACCACTTACTGCCCATACCCAACTACTGTCACTGTCACAGTTTGTGAAGAAAATGTATGTGAAGCTACAGCTATCACTGTCACTGAAGCTACTACTTTAACTGTCACTGAAGAATGTGTTGTTCCAACTACTTTCACTACTGCTGACTTCACCGTCACTCAAACTTTAACCTGTACAGATTGTGTTGCTCCAGAAACTTCTGCTTCAGCTGCTTCTGAATCTACTTTAGTTTCAGTTCCACACAATGCTACTTCATACGAAGGTTCAGGTGCCAGAAACGCTGCAGGAGCCGTTGCCGGTTTTGCTGCTGTCGTTGCTGCTTTAATGTAAGGACCCTTAATTATATTCCTTCCCACATTTTATTTACAGATTTCGTTCGGTTTTGTCCAGTATTTTTTTCGCTACGTTTCGTTTCGGTATCAGCGCAGCTGGTTGTAGTTTATTTCGTTTAGTTTGGGTGGTTCCCTATTGTTATATGGAACTGGTTTTAGAATTATGATACTCTTTTGGTTTCACGTTGAATAAATTTTATATAATTTGCACAATAGAAACTTTTATATCGCTAATGTATTATATCAATTATTGCTAAGAACTTATGACTAGAGTAGAAATTTGATTTGCTTGTATAAATCCATTAGATTGTAAAACATGCTGCGGCGTTCACTAAAGAAGACGGAAGGTTTGCAGAAAGAGGCTTAGAGAAGAGCAGGCGTTTTATTTCTTTCATTCGCCTTATATTGAGAACTCATCGTTGTATGATTCTGTGGTTGTAAAAACTCTCGTGAACCACGCAAAAGTTTTGATTCAAAATGCAAAATGTTATTAATGGCCGTTTACCTGTTTGGTTGCAACGTAGATTTGTAATATACACCGCCAGTGCATTGATACAATCGATAATATGCACTCAAAGAATGAATACGATGAATAGTTAAAAGATAGACTTCCTAATCGGGATAGAAGTGCAAATATACTTTTTAATGGTTCGTTTGCTTGAGATTTCTGCTTCAGTTGTACAAAAACATGCACAAATTATTATTCTACTATACTGACTGTACACTATGTAGTACATTGCAGTATGTACAATGTAGCGAAGTAGAATATAAATTTTTACACCGATTTCTTTATTTTAGATTCGAGCTTCATTTCCACTTTAAAAATCTAAATGAATCATGTCTTTGTATTCCGAAGTGAGTGATGTCAATTATCAACATAATAGTTGTACTCAAAATCATAATCATAATTACAACCAGGGTAATGGTTCCAGGCAAACATCAAATTTCCCAAAAACTTCAAGATTTTTTGATAATTCTTCAATACCAGATATAAAGACTTTTGAATTAACCAATAATAATAAGCAACAGGTATATTTCAATGGCCAGTTAACTAATTTTAATTATAATCCGTTTAATTTACCTCAACAAAAATTAAAAGCAAGTATTCCCTTGGATTATAACCACTTACCTAGTAAGATATCTATAATACCACCACATGCTACACAAAGAGGACCGGAAGAGATACCTTGCATTCAGTTGAATAGTGATCAGATTAAAGATCCCATTGCGTGCATTGAAAGTTTACTGGATTTAGGCCGACAGTATGGAGCAGTCAAAATAAAACTACCATTAAAGGATCGAGAATTATTCCAGTCAACGATACAAATTAATTCCGATTTATTTTGGTTTCAAACGAACAAACTATTGAATAATCCAAAGGATGATGAGATATATATGAGATTGAAGTTTCACCAAGATTTAGTCAATTTTCATCAAAGTGAAGAATTTCATAAATTCGAAGATCAAGAAAATAAAAAAAATAGTAATGCTAGTGCTAATTGTGGTTCGCTATCTTCAAATTTGAGTAAATTACCAATGATTGATAAGCGTCCGTTAGATTTATACAAATTATTTCAGTCGGTTATAATACGTGGAGGATTCATGGAAGTTATAAATAAAAAGCTTTGGGCTCAAATTGGCAGAGAATTAGGCTATAAAGGCAAGATTATGACAAGCTTAAGTAGTTCTTTGAAATCTTCTTATCAAAAGATTCTATATCCTTATGAATTGTATTTGAATTCTAGAAAGTTTAACCATATTATAAAACAAGAAGAATTAAATGAGTTGATACAGTCTAATGGGAAAAGAAATCTTCAACCCATTGAAAAAAACAAAAAACAAAAATTTCTGGAATCACCAGCTCCACTAATTATAGGTTCAGCCAAAGATTTCAAGAGATCAATAAAGTCGAAATTTTCTAAAGGGTTTATACTCAACTCACCCCATTTAATTGATATTAAGCAATCAAATGTATTTATTATCAAGCAAGAAGAAAAGAAAAGAAACAGAAGACTCACTGACAAGATTGATACACCAATTCTACCTCGAACTCAATTATATCATGCAATAAACTATATGTTAGATTTTCAAGATGAGTCAAGGTTAAGGGCCGCGCCTAAAATAGCTTCGATATATACACTTCGGCAGTTTATGGAGAAGGATCTAAAGTTTCAGGAATTCATTATACAAAACAATCGAATTAAATTTAATAGTGATTTAACGGAAAGAAATGTAATTAAATTGAATAAATTGGAAGAATTGTGTTGGAAATATATAAGTAATCAAAATGTTAGTGATATTTTAACGAATGGTTTAGAATTGGAAATGGGTAAAGATATACCTAATTATATTAATGGGTCGGGGTTTGTGAAGTTGGGCGATGACTTAGTAAATTATAAAAACGCTTTGAATAGCTATCATTTGAATTTATCTCATTCCAAGCCAACGGTTAATGCTAATGCCAAAAACAACTACACTTCTCTGAATCATAATCAAATAGATCTAAACGAATTCAATTCCAAATATTACATAGAAAGATTGATTCAGTCTGCATTACATCCTTGGAATTTGCATAATTTATCAACGTTACCAAATGCTATAACTGGAGCATTAGGTGAATCTGATATAAATAATCAAGAATTCAATGAAACCAGAATAAATATTGGTATGATGTTTGCTACTGAGAATTGGACCTGCGAAGATCATTTTACGCAGCTAATAAATTACCAATTCTTTGGTGCTTATAAAAAATGGTATTTTATTCCGGAGCTGGAATTTGAAAAGTTTGAAAAATTAGTGAAAGAGATAAATGAAAGTTTTATAACAAGATCAAATGTTAACAACAACAAACCAATAGATATAGATCGAATCATGGAGTGTTTAACACAAAAACTGTTTGATGAAATTGAGCTTGATGCTTTATTGAAAACGTTGGAGAATATAATAAATACTAAACAAGATATAAGACTACTAAATAAGAATCCTAAATTTGACAAATATTTACATCAGTCCAATTTCAAATACAATCAAGAGTTTATGATAACTCCCGAACTATTAAAACAGCATGGAATTCAATATACTACCACAATACAAGAACCTGGGGAATTTATTATTAAATTTCCCAAGAGTTACTCTTGTACAATTTCGTTTGGATTCAACTTGAGTGAAGAAATCAATTTCGCCACCAAGAATTGGTTAAACTATGCTCTTGAAGGTGAAAAATGGTTAACTAAGCAGAATATCTTACCCAATTTTCTGATATTCAAAACAATTATTAATTTAGCGGTTATGTATGATAGTGGAACAAATGTACTATTTAGCTCTGACATATTTTCAAAAGTTGCAGAGATGTATGATGTCATGTCCAAACAGGAAATTGATATAAGAAATCAAGTACGAAAATACAAAGTGAAAGAGGTTAGTATTATCGAGGATAATAATTCCGATATGATTTCTGATGATTCGCTAAGTAATGTGTATCCAACAAGAGTGGTTTTAACTGATCTGAGGACAAAGCACTTCATTATCATATCACCGACTAATTTCTTGAAGTATCAAAAAGAGGAAAATATAATTGAGAAATTTGCTGTTGAGTTACAGTGTTTTTATTCTGATGACAAGTTGAAAAGTTTTAGCAAGATATTAACTACCTATTCTGTTGATTTTGAAGCATGGATGAAGAATTATGAGGAGTTGATGACTGAAAATTCCGACATATCATTAAAATCCTTTAAAATATTATTGAATGAAGGTGAAAAAATTTTGTCATCGATTTTATCTTCATCGGCATTTAAAAATGAAAAAATTAATTCATCTCGATTTCAATTATTTAAAAAGTATATTGAAAATTTACGTATTTTTATTATGAATTCCAATCAGTTTATTGAGGAATGCCAGAATTTATTATCTATCAAACATCAACAACGTATAAGGAATGGTACAGATACGTCACCTCAAGGGAGAGCTGCATCATTTAATGACCTAAATAAATTAATTGCCAAAATTCCTAAATTAAATTTTACTTGTCAAGAAATTGATTTAATTTTAGAATTCAAAGTTGAAATTGAAAATTTTGATAAAGCAAGCAGATTATTATTATCTAAAAAGAATAAATCTTTACAAGAATTTGATGATTTGATCAGTTTAGGAGAAAGCTTTGGATTAGATATACCTTCATTAGATTTCATAATCAGAGTTAGAGATAGACTAAAATGGTTAAAAATTTATGGATTGATTGAAAAGGGAGTTGATCCATATGCTGATAAAAAGGAAGTTTTCACAATTGATGATTTAAGAGTGTTTTTTAATCAAGGTATGCAAATTTTATCAAGTGAAGACTTGGAATATATCAAAGAAGTTGAAAATGTAATTAATCAAAGCCAGATTTTCAATCATCAAGTTTCGAAATTTTTACGGTATGACTACGTTTCTGATTTGGATTTGCTGGAATTGAATCAAATTATTGAAAGATTCACCAAGGAGAAACTATTTATTTCCATGGAGAATTATAGCGAATTATCCAAAATTCATGTAAATCTCAAAATAATAACGCAGTTCAAAAGCGAGATTGAGAAAGCTCAAAGTACATATCATGAAGTTAAACAGTTGTGCAATTCAATTTCGGAATCTGGTTTGAAATTTTATACACAGCCATTATTCTCCAAATTATCAATCACTGAGTCCTGGATAGATTCAACGTGGCAAAAATTTAAACAGTGTAAAATTATTACCACTTTAAATAAAGATGTTAATTTAGAGCACTTGAATGCAAAATTCACAATAAATAGTAAATTAATTGAAAGATTATATCAATTGTTATATAAATCCGAATTCAGTTTATCCCAAGATGACAAGTACTTGGAATCATCATCGTACTTGGCGAAACAAGAAAATGCCGAAGATCCCCAGTATTATTGTATTTGTCGAGAATATGAGTATGGAACAATGGTTGAATGTGATAAATGTAAGGAATGGTGTCATGTTCAATGTGTTAAAGAGGTTTCAAATCCAGACGACGATAAGTACATTTGTCCCACTTGTATTTTAATTGGTTCTAATAATATCAAAGATTCAACATTATCCTATCAACTCACCTTAGTGGAATTGCATAAAATTTATCAAGAAGGGGTAAAGCTATCTTGTCTTCCAGTTAATGAATTGCAAGTTATGCAAGAATTGATTGAAACTCTTGACAGATACCATGATGCATATGAAAAAACTATTCGCAATATATTAGATGAAGCTAAGCTTGACGTGAAATTAGATATGTTGAGATTCGTATTACGTAAATTGTACGGGTGTGGAATATTGATGCAAGATTTATGGGAAACTGCTTTAAAGCTGATTAGAAATTTTGAAAAAGAATCAAAGGCTAAAGTGGACGAAGAAGTTGCTACATCGTTACATGAACTTACGAGAAATCATCAAGGCATAGACAACGAAACTTACCTAGAGGTGGAAAAGGAAGATACTTCTGCTAAACTCAAGGTAAAGAATGGACATTCCACCATACAAACCCTAAATTTAAACAGTTCAGAAACTATTTTGAAAGCTAAGGATGCTTTAACCAATTCTGTTCAGCCAGTGAATGGCGAGAATCACAAGCAATCAAAAAATATGATAGCAAGAAACAGTAATGGCTTTGAATTCAACGATCCGGTAGAATTGCCTAAAAATGGTGACATTAGAGAAAAAGAAACTAAAAATGTGTACATAAAAAGCTACATGAAAAGCTACAAGAATGAAGAACAAAAGCAAGGGAATATTGTAGAAGTTCTTGATCAATTTCAAAGATTGGAATCGACACAAGAAGAAATTAAAGATGCTGAAATTTCGGGTAAGGGAAATACGCTGGATGAAACCTCTGAATACACAAAAGAAATTAAAAATACAATAGAACAGCAAGCAGCTGATGAGATTGAACAGCAATCAAAGCTTTCTTCTGATTGTGTATCCAAAGAAGAAAACCAAGTTTTGACAAATGAGGAATGCAATGATATGAATAGGGAAATGAATGGAAAAAATGATTTGAATGAAATTAAATGTTCATCTACTCTTCCCAATGAAATGAGTAGAAATAACCAAGAATCGGCTCTTTCTCGAGAAACTGATCAGTCAATTCAACAACAGGAGCCTTCTCAAGAAACTGGTGAAACAAAATCAACAGCAGGAGACCGTGCGGTGAACCAAAATTTACTGCTAGTTAATGATTCCAAAGAGAGCAATCAGATATTGGAATCTTCCAAAGAAATGAAAGAAGCAGGACATGCACTGGTTTCAGACAAGCCCGCTGATGACGCAGGTGGACAATCATCGATTTAACAAAACCAGTGGAGAAGTTCAAGGGCTTGAATTAGGAAGCGACAAAGAATTTTACAGCTCTAGTAAATTGTACCTATGCAGAACATGAATCGTAACTTTCATCTTATCTTTTCGAGGGAATTTGGTGACTTGAAACATAAAAAGGGACGTCAACCACAGCTACATGAGAAATTTGCTGAAAGTACAGCAACTGAGAATTTGGATGGTAGTACTTGGAGGTCAAGGTGATACAGATTGCTAAATCTAAAAATGCGGGTTCTATTTTATATAAACAGTTATCATAGAATTATATATATGTGTACGTTATACGATTCAAATGGAAAACTTTGGATATTAAGCAATGTATTTCTACGACGAAGGGGAAGGGTCGTGTGATAAATCGTATAAATAAAGAGCCAAAAACAGAGATAGAAATATTTTATGAAACCCAGCTTTGGGGGTTTCAAATGTTCATTCAACCAATCCTGGAATCTCACCACCCTGAATACAACATATACTGCTATTTCCGTTTATGTGTATGAACACCTCGGATCAGCGATAGATGTAGCCATATCTCTCCCCAATCTAATGAGCCGCCGACGAGGGGAGAACCAGTGGGTCTGTGTTTGAATTTGATTAGAAAGTATCGATGAGATTAGAATGAGCCGCGTATGCTTGATTAGCATCGATTCTAGTTTCTGACTAATCATCATGGTTTATACCTGATGATGCAAACCAATGACCTATTCTGTAAAACAATGGTCGGACGAGTCATCCAATTACAACCTCGTTTAGCAGAACGACAACAACACCCTTACTCACACCCACCCCTCGCTTAAACACATTTCCATTATGCGTCGCGAGTCAAACTGACAGTAGACCCTCTCATCTCAGGCTGACGGTTAGCTTTCGAAGGTCCAACATATTCGTTATGCTCAATCTCGCCTTATCTTATCTTTCAATTCGTGGACAATATATCATGACGATATCGTCATCACGACCAGAACGAGCGGGCGGGGGACAGAGCAGGAGGGAAGCAGTGGGGGCTGGGGTGAAGACTGATACGTATACGGCGTTCACGTTCCATAGATGATAACATACGAATCGGTAAAATGGCCAATCAACGCGTGTCCTTCGTTATCTGTAAAGTGCATCAACTTGTTGGACTCCTGGGGTATGCATTTCTGCAACTCGGTACATTTGAAAAGTGCGAGCGGTTGACACGTTGACACCTCATAGGATCCAACAAGTTGCAATGCGGGACTGGCTGTATATATGATAATGTATTTTATGGGAAGAGTGTTGTAAAGGCGCAAGGATTGGGCTAGTGTTAAGATTGTGGATGACGGAAGGGCTGGTGATGACATAATAGGTGGGTGCAATGTCAGTGTAGTACTGTAGTGTACGTAGTGGCAGAGAAAACTTGTTGTGTATCTTCGTTTTTCACTTTTTTTTCCACGAGGAAAACAATGCCCGATAATTGTGGTTCCTAGCGAACGGTGGAAAGTGTTGGGCAACTGCTAGAAACTTAGACTTACTACTATTGTTTACTTTGACCAGAGGTAATCAATCTAATAATAGTTTTAATTGAATGATTAATACAAACTCAGTCTATGATATCACCACTTAAAAATCTTGTTAAATGACCACTTGAAATTTGTCTAAATCTATCCGCATAGAGTTGTGTACAGGTTCTAACCAGAATGCGGTACTCCCCCCGCCCCGCCAAAAAAAACCCAGCACTAGCAAACAATCAATTTCCAAAGTAATACTAATACAGCTTCATGCTCGTTCCCTAGAGGGTGAACGAGGGATGGATGAAGGAAGATTAAGGGGGCGGTTGGGAATGAAATATACTAATAAAGTTATCAATAATCATGTGTAGTCAAGTGAATGAATAATAGAGTTGAATATTTACTGGCATGGCAATTATGTTGTAACTGACTACCAAAGATTCGCTAGCATTTATACGAAACATCGTCGAATGAATGCTCTACTTACAGCAGAGTCATGTAAATATATATATGTTTGTGTATGTTTACAGATTTAGTCAAAAACTCTGAGTTTTCATTCCATTTTGCAATCTTGTACTATTTTCTCCTTTCTTTTTCTAATTATTTTTCATTACTAAAGCGTTGCATAAAACACCACCCAACCAAACCAACCACAACTACTTGATACTGAAATCGGTATAGAACCCCCGATATTGCTTTGAAACAATTTTAGATTCACTGTCCAGGGAGGAGCCAAAACAAACCCGCGGACCTCGGAAGTACAAAACTCTAGAAGTATAAATTTGCCCACATAGGCAAGCGTTTTAATTCTTGCTAATCGACTTTACAAGATATAACTACGCGTTAGCACGCAAAACTCATTAAGAATACAGACGACAGAGCAACAAAGAGAAGACAAGGGTGTTGAATTCTTGATTTGGTAAGAAAGAAGGAAACAAAGAAACAAAGAAACAAAGAGGATTTCAATACACAACAAACAACTTCCGCAAGTTAGTAAAACACTGTTTGAGAATTATCTAACATAATACCACATAACGTGGCATAACACAACCCAACCGAACACAACCCAACGCAACATAACACCACGCCCCAACACATTCCAGAGAACAGAATATCTGTCTGGTTCCTTGAGCATACAAGACAGAACGAACTTGGAGAACACAATTGTCGTAATAATCTGGATTGAGTCATAGTTGTATTTCATATTAGCGGAATATCGTAATTAATTGGGAATTACAATTATTATATTTTCCTGCAGCGTCATACATTTATTCTTACTGGTATTACGTAATACTAAGAAACAACAACCACAAAAAGGAACATATCACTTGCTTTTTATTGGTTTTATATACAGTACCGCTAATTAAAGACAAAGAGAGAACACACAACAACCACAATAATAACAATAACGATAACCACAAACACAAATCCACAACCACATACTCACACACATACTCACACTTAAATACAATAGTACAACCAAGCTTTACAAATTTTTCACATTTTTCAACTACATTTTATTTCACCAACAGCTGTATTATCCATTAATGACTTCAAGATCACCTATATCGTTAGCCAATATAATGAATACTCCCTTAGACACGCCCCCGCCTTTATCACACCATCTTCATCCTCAACTTCAGCAGCAACAACAACTCCAACTCCAACAACAACAACAATTTCAACAGCAACAGCGAACTCCTCCACTACCACCGCCACAGCCCCACAACAATAGTAATAACGCTTACCCCGCGTCCAGTTCACCACAGCAGTCGCACCAACGATCAAGACATCAAGACACTAAGCTTTCATCACCGCCTGGATCTTCATCAAAGAAGACCTTGTTATCAACATCGTCTCCTGAAGGTATACAGGTTGCCTCCAAGATTACCCCGACTCGTTTGGCAAATTTGCTAATAAGGAAGGGCCCGTTGCCAATACGTCATATAACCGCACAATTATCACAGGAGGTGCCATCATTTGAACTATTGAGTTTGAGTAAACAAAGAAGATTAATCATGGCAGCAATGGAACAAACTGATGCCGTTAATAATGTGGTATTTGAAAAAATTGGCTGGGGTCAATGGGCAGTTAGAAAAGTCGATTCGGATTTTATTGTGACGGAAGGTACTGAACAAACAAGCAATAATAATAATAATAACGGCAATTTAGTTGCGGAAGATGAAAAGAAAATGATCAATGTGAATGATTTGAGAAATCAGACCAACTTGAAATTGGGATGGTCCAAGAAGAAAAAAGAGTCGAATAAGTCACGAAGAGAATCAATTACAAACCATGCCAAATCTTTACATAACTTGAAATTGCCCAACGAAAGTATCGATAATGCTATTGCATCTGATAGTGACGATGAGGATGAAGATGATGACTATAGATTATCAGTACATATGGATGAAGATGAAGTAAGCTCGTCTTCAGAAGATGAAGAAATGTTCACATTCGATGAATCAATAGATAAATTTAAAAGACGCTTACCGCCAATAAAATTTGCCAAAAGAGTACCCACAAAGATAAGTCCCCCACCATCGCAGGTAGAAGCAAGCAAATCAAGAAGAAGAAAGTCTAGTTCGTCAGTGTCTAATCAAATTTCAAAGCCCTCAACATCATCATATAGACAACAACACCAGCATCTTTTGACTAGATCAAGATTGAATTCAATAGAAAACTTAGATAATTATATAATATCTTCAGCTAAGAACTCAAATGTGCTGATAGGTCTGCCTCCTCCGCCAATATCCTTCAGTTATAGTGGCTCGGCGTCAGCATTAAGTAGTTCGCCCATAGGGTCATGGAACAACAACTACATTCACCACGACGAAAGCAACAATAATTCAACAACGCATAGACGAAAATCATCATTCACGGAATCCCATGTGAGGTCCACGTTATCTAATGTGCAAACTAGTACTTCAAGTGATACAGATGAAGAAGACTGGGCCTCGATAGGTCCAGAATCTTTGCGAAAGAAAAATAGTAGTAAGAAAAAACACCACAACCAAAATATAATAAAAGTCGAAGAAAAGAAGAACCAAGATACAAATGGAATAGATTCAAGTGGTATCAATGAAGAAGAGAAATCTGCAGCTTTTGCTTTGGTTAATTTAATGTCAGTTTAATATCCCTCTACAATTCTACTGTGTGCTTTTTTTTTTTTTTTTTTACTTTACATTTAATTTCATTGTTTAAAGTATGTTTTAATATAATTCTATAGTCAATTAAATTTTACTCTGGGTTAGTACCTGAGTTCATTGATGTGATCAACATAGTTTTGATGTGCTTTGTGCTTTGTAGTTAAACATTATCGTTGTGGAGTTGGCCGGCAATGGTAGTAGGCCACGTCGCGCGCACCCCGGTACCAATGGAACAATTTATTCCAAATAGGAAATCGCACGGGCATTGGTTCAGTTCACACGACGCGTCCTCGTCTTTTGGCATTTTTTTTTTTGGCCCTTTTTTGCCTTTTTCTTCTTTTATTCTCTTAATAAATCTTTTGAATTGTCTCACAACCACAGGATAACCACGGAGAACAAGAACCAAAGGCGAAGAGTAAGAACTGCTGTGAAATTTAAGTTTCAACTTCTGTTACAACCAGCTATTAACCTTTTTCTTTATTAAGTAATGTCTACTACAACAGCAGCTGTATTACCAGCTATTCAATTGAAGGTCAATTACAAAGAAATCAAAGCAATTATTACTGATTTCTTACAACAATTTAAGGATACTACAATTGATTTAGACGAAGAAATAAATCAAGCTCATTCGGGCAAATATATGAATATCTTACAGGACATAAGTAATAGAGAAAGAACGACAATATATATCGAACTCGATGATTTGAAGAGTTTTCTCAATAATTATGATCCAGATTCATCCTCGACCCATCAAGAGTCACGTACTTTACTACAAACAATCTTAACAAATACTCATCATTTCTTGGAATTAATCAGTGAAATCATAGATTCAATCATTCCCAAGGCTACAAAAGATATAAGTTATAAGGATGATGTGTTGGATGTTATTTTAAACCAACGTAGATTGAGGAATGAAAGATTACAACAAGAATCAAATCAAGAATTTGATCAATTACGAGAAGGATTCACCCAAATTGATGACAACGTAGAAAACCCAACTGACCCAAATTTGTTTCCTGCCAAGCTAACAAGAAGATATTGCTTGTATTTCAAGCCATTGAGTAACAATCAAAAATCTCTATCTGTGAGGCAAATCAAGGGTAAACATGTTGGTCATTACATTACGGTGAAAGGCATCGTGACAAGAGTGTCTGATGTCAAACCGAGTGTTTTGATTATTGCCTATACTTGCGATAAATGTGGGTATGAGATTTTCCAAGAAGTCAATTCCAAAATGTTCACACCATTAACACAATGCAATTCTCCATCATGCGTGAATGATAATAATAAAGGACAATTATTTATGTCAACTCGTGCATCAAAATTTTCGAGTTTTCAAGAAGTTAAAATTCAGGAAATGTCAAATCAAGTTCCAGTAGGACACATTCCACGTACTTTATCCGTACATGTGAATGGTGATTTAGTTAGATCAATGAATCCGGGTGATACCATTGATTTATCTGGTATATTCATGCCAGCACCGTACACGGGATTCAGAGCATTGCGAGCAGGATTATTAACTGAAACATATTTGGAAGCACAATATGTTAAACAGCACAAGAAACAATATGATTTAATGACATTGACTTCGCAATCAGAAGAAAAAATTAATGATTTGATCAGCCAAGGTGATATTTATAACAAATTAGCTAAATCTATTGCACCTGAAATTTATGGACATTTAGACATCAAGAAAATCTTATTATTACTTTTGTGTGGCGGTGTAACAAAGACAATCGGTGATGGGTTGAAAATTAGAGGTGATGTAAATGTTTGTCTCATGGGTGACCCGGGTGTAGCTAAGTCTCAATTATTGAAAGCTATAAATAAAATTGCTCCAAGATCTGTTTATACTACTGGTAGAGGTTCTTCAGGTGTAGGTTTGACTGCAGCAGTCATGAGAGATCCAATTACCGATGAGATGATCTTAGAAGGTGGTGCCTTGGTTTTAGCCGATAATGGTATTTGTTGTATTGATGAATTTGATAAAATGGAAGAAGGTGATCGTACGGCAATTCATGAAGTGATGGAACAACAAACCATTTCCATATCCAAAGCAGGTATCACTACAACCTTAAATGCGAGAACTTCCATTTTAGCAGCTGCAAATCCGCTATATGGAAGGTACAACACAAGATTATCACCTCATGAAAACATCAACCTCCCTGCTGCCTTATTATCACGTTTTGATATAATGTACTTGATTTTGGATCAACCATCGAGAGAAAATGACGAACGATTGGCTCATCACGTTGCATACGTTCACATGCACAACAAACAACCGGATATGGAATTTACCCCAGTTGATTCATCCACTATTCGTGAATACATATCAAGAGCAAGAACATATAGACCAGTTGTCCCCAAAGAAGTTGGTGATTATGTGGTGCAATCGTATATAAACATGAGAAAAGAGGCACAGAGAAATGAAGGATCTGTGAAAAAATTCAGTCATATTACACCTAGAACTCTTTTAGGTATATTAAGAATATCCCAAGCATCAGCAAGACTTAGGTTTGATAATACGGTTAATTTTGAAGATGTTGACGAAGCATTGAGATTGATTCAAGTAAGCAAATCCTCGTTATACGCCGAGGATAATGGGTTCAGAGAAGACGAAAGTAACACTTCCAAGATTTATCAAATTATTAGAAACATCGCTATTGGTGATGGTTCAAGATTTCAAAATACTTTAAACATGACGGAAATTAGAGAGCGTGTGATTGCTAAAGGATTCACTATTCAGCAATTTGATGATTGCATTTTGGAGTATGATGGTGTTGGAATCTGGCAGAAGATTGACAATGGAGAAACTTTGATGTTCACCAATACCGGAGATGAAGACGAAGAAATGAGAGATTAAGAGTTGTGAAATGTTTTTCCATAGTGATTATGTATGTTTAATAGAATGTAACATTAAGATTCAGCCATGTGTGCTGCGAAACAAAAAAAGAATAATCGGAGAGTGAAAAAACAAACGACAAACTCCAGGCTCCACTTCATTACGAGAATGATGGAGAAATCAGAAAACGATGTACCCATAAAGCCAAATTATAATTTCAATGATTTTTTCAAGTTTCAAATCATGCTAGAGAATAAGGGCTCAGTAGCAAGAGACCATGTATGTATCTGACCCCCAGACCCCCCAACCTAAACCAACATTACTAACCGATTAGATGGCAAACGAAAGGACGTTTTTAGCATGGATAAGAACCAGTCTTACTTTCTTAACCTTCGGCATTGGGTTCATGCAGTTTTTCCGGCTCGAGGAGAAATCCACCTCCGTCACCATTCCCCATGGAAATGGAACAAACACAGCAACGATGACAACGTACGCGATACTAGACGAGAGGGCGGACATGATACGCCGCATGAGTCGGCCTATTGGCGCTATGTGCATTATCATGGGGATCTTGAGTGTTTGTTTTGGCACGGTGCGGTACTACCAGGTCCAGTACTGGCTTACGGAGCAGTGGTACCCTGCGACGCGATTCAGTATTGTTATTCTCATCTTGATCAATTTGGGGATCTTGGTGCTTTTGTTGGTTTTGGATTTCAAGATATCCCTAAAATAAGCAAGTGAAGGATATTGATTATCGAGTTGTGGTGCAGCCAATGAGTTTAGCTTTAACAGAGACGTTTTGGTTAGCTTATAGACATAGATGCAGCGTAACTCGTCTGCCTGTGGCTAAGCACGGGGTTGTTTCTTCTTCTGTTAATTATGTGTTGAACTATAGTTCATGTTCAGTATAGCTCAAATTGTATGTCGCATTCTTTAATTAGTACTTTTATGCTACGTTGGGGCACCTTCACACCTGGCTTTGATCTATGCCTGAAACAGCAGCAATCATACGATTTGAGGTGGTACCGCCTCACGGAAGACATCCTTGCAACCAAAGCTAAATTGAGATTGAGGAGTATTTTGTAGTTATTTACTTGTACACTGTATACATTATGGTTAATATACTCTAAACTAAGCAAGTGCAAAACTGTTTTTTTTCAACGAGAAAAAAAAACTATTAAAACTCACAGCAAGTACAACTACAACAACAACAACTTACATCTACACAATAATGACAGACTACTCATCGCAAACCGTGGCACAATTGAAAGAGATCTTGAAGGCAAAAGGATTGAGTACAGAAGGTAAGAAGGCAGACTTAGTGCAACGTTTAATAGACTCCGAAAAAACTGAAGAAACTACAACTGAATCCACCACCACCACCGCCGCCGCCGCCGCTAAAGAAGAACCAAAGGTAGAAGATAAGACAGAGGAGAAAATCAGGAATGAAGAACCTACATTAACTGTCATCCAGCCTCAGAAACAGGAGAAAGAAGAGAAGAAGGTGTTGACTCCAGAAGAAAGAAAACAGTTGGCCATAGACTTGTTAAATAAAAAGATTCAACGAGCTGAAAAGTTCGGCGACGAAGCAGCAGCAGAGACGGCCCGAAAGGATTTGCAACGTGTTGAGAAATTTGGTGTTGAATTGGGAACAGCTTTGGCAAGAGAAATCGGATTGGTTGATAGGAAAATGGGCAATGGATTAAGCAATAAAAAGAGAGGTTTCAAACATGGTTTCAAACACAGACGTAGATAAAACATTTGTAGACTATATAATACTTGTAATATACGCTCACCGATTTGCTTCTTCCTCTTCTTCTTCACTGATGTTAAATTGTGAAGCATCCGCATATTCAATTGGATCATTTGCATGACGATCAATAATGAGTCCATTATTTCCTTTAATCCAAATAAAGAAAATCAACACTATAAGAAGAAAAAAATATAGCCAGCCGGACCAGAGTAGAGGGGTCATGACGTTTTGCATTGATTTTTCCAAAACTATCAGACCTAATGCAGATTCATAAATCGGCTCGCGCTCAGTATTCATTGGGTAATCTGGAATTTGGCTTAAAGATGGTGCACCTCTGGATATAGCAATGATTGTACCGATAAATACGACAACCAAAGGGAGGATAAAAATCACCAAAATCGATCTTCTAAATGCTGTAACAACTTTTTCGGTGGACTCTTCATTTGGAGCAGGTGGGAAAGTAGCAATTGTCTTTTTAGTCTTGAAATAGAAAACTATTGAAAGAACAAACCAAGCTATTGATAAAACTCCAGCAAGTGCATTAAATACAACTGCAAGAGGATTTGACACAGCGGCAGGCAGGCTCAAGACTCCAACCATATAGGGAGCCTCATTTGAGTAATACCTTGTCAATAAAGCCAAAAAAGTTATCACCAAATTGACAATTAATAATGCTGAAATTCTTCTAAAAGACTGCTGTGGATACTTTCGATAATTATGAGAGTTTCCATTAAAATAATAAATTACACCAAATCCCATGGAAAATAACAACACCGCATACGATGTATACACATTATAAGCAACTCCAAGATATTCAGACAAGAATAACATTAAGCTAACAATTATTGAGCTTTGACCACTGTCAACAAAGTTGTTTTTGATAAAGTAAGTGATCCATTGAAAGATTGCTATTACAATGAAGGGACCTAACACTAAGAAGATTACACCTTTGGAAATGACCGAAATCGAGTCTAAATTCCTAAAATCTTCGCCAATTTTGAAACGTAAAATGTAGTTAAACAAGTAACCAAATAGTAAAACAGACAACAAAATAACATATTTAAACTGTGAATAAAAGATGTAATAAGGATATGCTAAGTTTCCGTAAGAATTCTTGAAAGTTACAGGAATTGATAAACTAATTTCCTTATCGGCTGGAGGAGCAATGTAAACACAATAGATACCAGATAACGGAACTACAAATTTTGTGTCCTTCTCAAGTACACCGCTCCAAAACTTTGTATCATCGACGGTAAATCCATCAGCTGCTTGAACATTGAATTTCCCATCGTTCAACATTTTCTCATACAACGACTCCTTGTTTGTAGGGTACGATCGATGAAATTCTTCAACGATAGGGATGTTGGTAAAATTGACAATGTCAGAATAGTGGAAAATCAAACCAGGAATCTTTAACTCAGGTAATGACTGAGCAATACCTAAACTAATGTATGCGTTCTGCTTGCTCGATTGTTGTACCGGACTACATATTACGCCATCGTTGTAAGTAAGTATAGTTGGAGCACCCTGTGAGGCATATATTGCGGTAGTTAGGAAAGTGAATAGGAGGACGGCTAATGGTGATAAAACGACCATTATGTATTTGTTAATTGAAATTTAGAAAAACAAAACAAATATGGAAAGAACGGACAAGGTGAAGGAGGCGAAAGTTCAAGGTTTATTGATTTATTAAATAGTTGAATGATCAAGATTATAACAAAAAATGAGGGAAAAAATAGGAAAATGCATAACAGCCGAAGGAGTCAGTTTATCTTCTGCACTTTAGGACGAAATATACATGTTATCAATATCATAACCACATCAAACATTTCATATCATACTATATGATACCTTTTCATACAGCTGACACATATTATTATGAATTGACTCAATTCACTTTGGAGACATGGTGCGAGCTGATCTTGCTGTGTTCTAATTTGGGATACTCATGTATATGCTGGAGAAGCCCCACCGAGAAACGCAAGTTGCATCACCCAACTGGTAGCGCGGTCTTGTTGTCGTTTTCATTTTGCCTCATTCCTGTACATTAGTTTTTACAACCAGCAAGAACAAAACTTCACCATCATAACCACCGTCACCACCAATACTATTCGCTACACACTATGTCGTCACAGCCATATTACGAAGCATTGCCTACCAATTTGAAGCCGGTCCATTACGACTTATCAATTTATGATATAAATGTGGAAAGGGAAAGTTTTAAAGGTAGAGTAGCGATACAATTAGACGTTGTGAAGCCCAGTGATGAATTACATTTGAATTATCGTGATTTGCAGGTATCAAAGGAAGGCATTTCCATAACAAATGGCGAAAAAGAAATTGCAATTGACTCGATTGTTGAGTATAGATCAAAAGAGTTCTTTGTTATCAAGTTTGGTCAAACTGTGGAATCAGGTAAGGTAGTTGTAACCATCAACTATGATGCCATCATTCAAACTAACATGGCTGGTTTTTACAAGTCTGGTTATGTTGAAGACGGAGAAGAAAAATTCATGTTGTCGACACAATTTGAAGCCACAGATGCAAGAAGAGCTTTTCCATGTTTAGATGAACCATTGTTAAAAGCAAGTTTCCAAGTAGATGTTACATTGAATTCCAAGTGGACTGCATTGGGTAATACTCCAGTAACTTCGACTGAAGATGTAGGTTATGGCCTAACTAAAGTTGAGTTTGAAATTACTCCAGTTATGTCAACTTATTTATTAGCCTGGGCATGTGGTGAATTTGAATATATTGAATCGTTTACTGACGATCAGTATAATGGTAGACCATTACCTGTACGTATTTATACCACTAAAGGGTATTTACAAGATGCCAAGTTAGCTTCAGATATTGCTCCAAGAATTGTTGACTATTTTTCCAAAATATTTGAAATTCAATATCCATTACCAAAATTAGATCTTATTGCCGTTCACTCATTTTCTCATAATGCTATGGAAAATTGGGGCTTAATCACGTATAGATCGACGGCACTTCTATATTCTGAAGAAAAATCTGATCCTTCGTATAAGCAAAAGGTTGCGTACGTCGTAGCCCATGAATTAGCTCATCAATGGTTTGGAAATTTGGTTACTATGAAATGGTGGGATGAATTATGGTTAAACGAAGGGTTTGCTACTTGGGTTGGTTTTACTGCCGTTGATTATTTATTTCCTGAATGGGATATATTTAGTGGGTTTGTTTCTGAATCTTTACAACAGGCTTTGAACTTAGATGGGTTAAGAAATTCTCATCCAATTGAAGTTCCGGTCGTTGACGCATTAGATATTGATCAAGTTTTTGATGCAATTAGTTACTTGAAGGGTGCATCTACAATTCTTATGATTTCGAAATACTTGGGTACTGAATTATTTTTAAAAGGTGTTGCTGCGTATTTAAATAAGAATAAATTCTCCAACGCGACGAGCCATGATTTATGGAGTGCCATAGGTGAAGTATCGGGTAAACCAATTGATCAGTTGATGAACTCATGGATCAAGAAAGTTGGTTTTCCAATAGTGTCTGTTGATATTCATGACAAGAGTTTGGTATTGAACCAATCCAGATTCTTAAATGGTGGTGATGTCACCGCCGTAGAAACTGAAACCAAGTGGTGGATTCCGTTAAATATTGCAAGCGATCATACACCGGAAACAATAGATTCATTTGAAAGTGAAACTTTAGTTATTGATAATTTCCCATTGACTAATGAATATTTCAAATTAAATAAAGACACTTCTGGTGTTTATCGTGTCAATTATGCAAATACCATTTTGGAAAAAAATATCTTGCCAGTTTTTGACAAATTGTCACCAAGAGATAGAGTTGGTTTATTGGCCGATACAGCAGCGATTGCATGTGCAGGTAACAATTCTACTATTAACTTTTTGAAATTGGTGGAAAGTATTGTATCTAAATTAGGGGATGATTATGTTGTTTGGTTAGAATTGGGCAAAAGACTAGAAGATTTCTCTACCGCGTTTTCAAGTGATTCTTTAACTCCAAAGATTACGAATTTCATGAAATCAGTTTACGAAAAGAAAGCTCTTGAAATTGTTGACGAATTGAAGAATGGAATAGACAATTCTAATTTCTTGAAGGTTAAGTTAAGATCTGAAATTTTAACTAAAGCAGGTAAATTATCAATTGAGCCAGTTTATGAATTTGCCTTGGATTTATTCAGCAAAGATTCATTAGATCCTTCGTTACGTTCATTTGTATACACCACCATTGCTTCATCTTCAAAGTTCAACGAAGAACAATTTCAAATCATATTGAAACAAGTCACACACCCTACTTCTTTGGATTCCAGAGAAATAGCCTTGAACGCATTAGGTTGTGTAGCAGAAGTTGAAATAGCCAAACAATTGTTCAGTCTATTAACCAAACCGGATATCATACCAACCATGGACTCGCACTATTTGGGCAAGCCATTATCCACAAATAATGTCACCAAGGACTTATTCTTACAATTTGTATTAGATAATTATGACAACAAGTTTTACAAATTGATGTCGACAAATATGGTTGTCTTAGATAGATTTATAAAATTAACAATGAGAAATTTCCACAGTGAAGAAAAATTCAACAAGATTAAGGATTTCTTCAAAAATAGAGATGTTCATGGTTTCGAAAGATCTTTGAAGCAAGCCTTGGATAATATTAAGATTAATACAAATTGGTATGAAAGAGATCATGTTGAAGTAGAAAACTATTTACATTAAATATCTATATAGGTTTTTTGAAAACAAATACTGTAAGTAAGTAGTACCAAATTAAGCGTTAACTTTATGATCGTGAGTGGCGGCGTATCTACCAGAGGGATCGGAGTGACAGCCCCATTCAGCCTTAGGAATCCATCTCATGACAGTAGAAGCAGCGGCTTTTGAGTTGTTGAACACTTTATCGAATTTGCATCTGTACCAATAAGCTTCTTTTGTTTGAGGAATATCATCGCCCCATTCCGGTTTTGGATTCTCCATATCTTCATCAGAAACCATTTTTTCGGCTGTATCTTTCAATCCGTCGATCCAAGAATAACCAACTCCGTCGGAAAATTGTTCTTTTTGTCTCCACAAGATCTCATCGGGCAAGTAAGGCTTGATGTCAGTACCTTTGGTATCGAACGCTTTTCTAAGGACGTATTTTTCGATGTGATCTGGTGTTATTAATTTATCCTCTGGGTTGATATTCATACAAACTTCCAAGAATTGTTTATCCAAAAATGGAACTCTTGCTTCTAAACCCCATGCCATTGTTGATTTATTAGCCCTTAAACAGTCGGCATAATGCAAGTTCTTAACTCTCTTGACACATTCCTCATGGAATTCATTTGCTGATGGAGCATTAGCAAAATATAAATAACCACCGAAAATTTCATCTGATCCTTCACCAGATAAAACCATCTTGACACCTTGGGCTTTAATTTTTCTAGATAAGAGATACATTGGGGTTGATGCACGGATAGTAGTCACATCGTAAGTTTCCAAGTGATAAATGACATCATCCAAAGCATCCAAACCTTCTTCTAAAGTAAAAGTATGGGAATGATGAATTGTACCAATAAAGTGGGCAACTTTTTCAGCAGCTAATAAATCTGGGGCACCAGGCAATCCAATGGCAAACGAATGCAATTGGTTAATACCACCGGTAGCGTGCAATGAACCTTTGTCATCAACACCGGATAATTCCTTGTTGGCATCGATACCTTGGGCATTGAAACTTACTTCAGCAGCCTTTCTGGTTTCTCTTGCTGCAATAGAGGCAATCAAGGACGAGTCTAACCCACCGGATAATAAAACACCATAAGGAACTTCGGCCATCAATCTTTTTCTAACTGCTAATTCTAAGGTTTCTCTAACCTTTTTGTAATCGACATGTTCAGTAGGAACCTTTGATGCATCCCACCATGAAGGTTGGAAATATCTCGTTATTTTATCGGTGTCTGAATCATATACGTGTCCAGGTGGGAAGGCAATAATTTCATCACATTCATCGATAAGACTTTTCAACTCCGATGCGAAATATCTGGTTTGAGGGTTCATGGAACTCTTACCCATATACAATGTAGTGATACCAATAGGGTCTCTTGCAGCAACGATCCTATCTTTAGATTTATCGTATAACACCCATGCGAACATCCCGTCCAAATGGTTAGGAGCATCAACGTCATATTTTTCAAATAATGGTATGATAGGTTCACAGTCACTTAAACTCTTGAATCCGTAGCTAGGAAATTCTTCTCTTAAGTGAATATGATTATAAATCTCCCCGTTGACTGCCAAGGTGTAGTTTCCGTCTGGTGACACAATAGGTTGTGCTCCAGAGTCCAACCCAACAATAGCCAATCTTTCGTGACATAATATAGTTTTGTTTTGTATGATGTTACCTGACCAGTCTGGTCCTCTGTGTCTGATTAATTTGGAGTATTGCAAAGCCTTGGACTTGAAATCTTCCACTTCTGGTACTCTGAATGCTGCGAAAATACCACACATGATGTAAAGTTGCTAACGGTATATACTGGTATAGCTAGGTGATTAGAAAAGAAGAAAACAAAATATAAAACTGATCTGCGCTTTCGAGGTGAAAATTTTTTTGGAGTGAGAGAGAGAACGAGAGAAAGAACGGAACCATCTCAATTTATGTTGTTTTATTCTACTCTATTCTAGTCTATGTGTGTGAGTCAAAGTGGGAAAAAAAGACTATCATTATTAACGATAGCCATTAACTAAACTAAAACAACAGACACCGACGACTAATTAAGCAAGAAACTAATCAGCAAACAAACCACAAAAGTAAGAAAAAGGCAGGGAAAAGAAAAAACTGGCGAAAGGGAAAAACTGGAAAATGAGTCAGATAAAATCTAACATGAATCAAGATTATTGGAAGTAAAGATATCCAGAAACGATATTACAAAAAGATATATTTGGCGAGCATGCAAGTTCAGAAAGATAATTTTATCACGGATCGTTTCTTCTTCTTCTTCTGTTGGGTTGCCATGATGTTAGTCATTATGCGTCGACCTAATTATTAATCACAGTATTTGTTTAAAAGTCAAAATCAAAATAATTCAAGCAGAAATATATATCTCAAGTGTGTCTTTTCTTTTTGCTTCGTTCAGCCAAGGGTTTACATTAATTATCAAACCGTAGATCTGGAGGGAAAAAATTATATACAGACATGGTCACGTGTTGGGCTAGCCACCAAAGAATATGACAACACGGAATATGCATCCGAGATAGATAAGCCAGTGTAGATATTAGAGAAAGTAGACAAGGAAACAAATAAATATTCATAAGATGTATTTTAGTCTATGTAAGATTAATAGTCTAAAGCTTAGTGTGCATCTTCAATTCATTGTAATCTCTATCGAAGTTCTTATCCGTTATATCAATGATATAATTGATATTGATTTCATCAGTCAATAAACTATTTTGTTTTGTTTTGTATAATAATTGCTTCAAAAACTCATTTAACACTGATAAATCTTTTAAATTCAAAATTTGTACAAATGCTTCTGTTTTGGCCTTGTTTTTGAAAATCTTAATTAATTGCAAATTATCAAGGTAGTACAAATCGCTCAAAAGATACTGCTTATTTATTGATTCTAGTGACACGAATTGACCTTTCTGGCGCGACTGTTGAATAATATACTTTAGTAATCCCTTTGTTGTTGGAAACTTCAAATCACCATCGTCGAGGATTATCTTTTGATAAGCATATTGCCTCTTTGCGCTTGCGTAGCTACTAGCCAAGTTTGCTGTCATTTCCAAGATATTTGAAATTAAAACTGTGTATGATTCTAAAAATGGCTGTGCCAAATTAGAAAATAATTTGACATGATCATAATCTATTATTGTGTAAACAGTCTCACCACTAATTTCTTCTTTGGCAATGATGTTTAATGATTCTAAATCATTTAATATAAAGGATAATCCATTTCTTTTATTTTCATCATAATCAAACAAAAATTCATTTTTAAGAAATCCCGTTAATATGTAAAAAATCTTGCCAATGATTCTACGATTGCAATTTGGATTGCCATCTAATAATAACAAAATGTACATTATAAGACATCTTTGAATGATTAAATGGATAGTTAAATTTTTATAGTATAATAATTCAATTGGGGACTCGATTTTAATAAGATTCTTAGCTTCATTGATTTTGATGTACCTGAAAAATGAATGAATTTGGTTTTTGATCAAAGTAATCAATTCCGAATCTGAACATGTTAACATATCTTGCAAAATTTTTTTATTTGTTTCAGACTCTTCATTCTCTCTAAGCAATGCTCCAACAACTGTTCTAAGAGTTGGAATCAATTCTTCAATTGTGAACAAGGATTTGCTTGAAAAATAATTATGGGCTTGCAATGAAGTACCAACAATGGAAACTTCAGGAATAAAACTATTTCTATTAATTTCATGCAAAATTTTGAAGCCCAATTTCTTGAGATTGACATCATTTTCTTGTACGATATCTTGATCGGAACCAATGAATTCCGAAAGCTTGAAATTATCACCTAATTTGACAAATATTTTACCTGTTAAGGTACGATCAGCATTATCGTTAAATCCTTGCTTATCATATTTAATTTCATCTTTTTTACGATAAAATGCACTCCCTGCAACTGACAATGTACCAAATAAACTTTCTTGAGTCTTATCATCACCTTTCAATTCTTTTAAAAATGCATCATTTTCATAGACTCTTTCATAGGTAACGGACACTGGTTGGAATAGCATATCAAATCGAGGATTTTGTTCATCTTTTCTTTGTTTTAAATAAATCAGCACCAATGATTTTAAAATACCATATTTTGGTAATAATAACTTGCCATCTCTTGATCTTGTTCCTTCAATAAATACTTCAAATGGTATTTGATTAACCAACAAGAATTCAATAACATTATTCAAATTACGTTCAGTATATAATTCATTATTAAACGATCTGGGAATGAAAATAGCACCTAAATTCTTCAATAAATTTCCCAAGATTGTAACATTTAGATTCTCTCCGGCAATAACTGCTGGTGTTGCCATTTGAAATCTGACACAAATCAAATGAACAATGATATAATCCAAATGAGATTGATGAGATGGAGCCCATATGATTGACATTGGATCATCTAGATACTTTTTATATAAGTTTGACATATCTTCATTGGAAACCCATACACCTCTAGGAAATAATTTATTCATGATTGTCATAACAGTCACATAAGCAGACCGAACAAAATTATGAGATATAAACGTTGGTAAATTCTTTTCGTTCTCTTTCTTGTAGAACTTGACCATATAGGTTTTAACTTCTTTAAATCTATCTTTGAAATCAGAAGCCTTAATCAACTTCAAATTCAATTCCTGATTGATCAAATCGTAAATTATTTCATTCAATTTCTCGTCATTTTTCTGCAATTTATCATCCATGTACTTTTTAAATTTGTGTCTAAATATATCTGAATGCTTGTTCAAGAAATAACGATACTCATTATTAGAATAAATCTTGTCATAGGCCTCCCCACCAGTGAAGAATCGAAACGCCAGATGTAAAATATTGAAAGATTGATGCAAAGTCTTGACATTGTCAGGAACAGTAACGTACGTTTCTTTATCGACTGGCAATGGGAATTTCAAGTCAATATTTGCGTCCACAAGAGGATCCTGCAAAATATTAACATCAAAATTGGAGTTTGATATATCTTGAGTGGGCATATTGAAGCGACGAAAGGATGGGTACGTCCAAGTAGAATTTGATGTGGTATGAAAAAACTTTAGTAGATTATAGAATAGATTAGAGGTTATTTCATCAATTGGAAAGAAAGAAATGATTGGATATATATCACATAGCTTACTACATGTCGAATGTACTATTTTATTCTTGTCAAGTGATTATTTGTTTTCCTAGTTTTGTACTCTTTTTTTTCATTTGATTGATTATTCATTTTTGTTGGGTAAGGCACATTCTGGCTTAAATCTTTTCACAGTGCTTAGTTTAAAACTTAAACAATCAGCGGCGTACGGTTTGTTGCGTTTGGTTATATTGTCCACCCCACCGCAGAGTGTGATGATATATGTGTATAAATGTATATATATACCATTATTGTGGTATTGGGCAGAAATTGACTCTCGATATTCTATGATGTAGTAATACTAATAATATGTACTAAAAAAATGCCCGAATTAAGTAATTAGCTAGATGCACATTTTGCCAATCTCGTATCTAATGGTTTTTCTCCACACTCTTCATCCATTAGTATTAGCTTCTCTTCTCTTCTCTTTTCCTTGTTTCTCGTCTTTTCTTTTCTGCACCAAGTCAGTCTCTTCATAGAATCATTTTCTTTCACCACCATTAATATTTTAGGTATGTAAATCAATTGACACCTGGTGCAATCAAGGATCAAATCAAGTAAGTAACGAAAGGCATAACGTGCCCTCCCCACATATTCCTTGCATTACTCGAGAATCAAGCAAGTTCAATCAAGTACTAGTATGAGTAGAAGTGGTAGTAGAAGAAATTATAATTGCCTCATAATTGCATTTGCAGCAGTTTTCGTTGTGATTGTCAATTTGCTCAACGATTGTTGATAGATTTGCATATGATTGACTTCATTTGATTGCAAAATAAACAAATATAAAAAAAGAGGAAAAAAAAGAAAAAAAAACAGTACAACAAAGAGGTAACTATTCGTCTACAAATCAAACCTGTGATATATTTCAATCAAGACCGTGGATCTAAGACTTTGAAGTAGATGAATGATGTGCAGATGAAGATAGATCGATGATCTGAAAACTTTCTTTCCTTTTATTTTTTGATTTTATCAACAAAACATAGAGAACAGTAGAACTAGTAGATCTTGTACGCTGGAAACGTGGGTGTTAGAGTACTGCAAATTGCGGATTCCCAAATCCTTAATGGGTGGGACTTCTTTAGCGTCAATGTATTGTTTCGAAACTTCGACCCTAAATAATCGGAATAGCATCGACTTCTCAAATACTGAGCATTATTATGGCATTAATGTAGTAGGTCAGTCTCACAATTATTCTTTGTTTCATGTTTTCTCCGGAAATAAACATCCTTTTATAGTTAAGAGTCCTGGATTGGTGTAAACTTATAATAAGGGAATAGGTCAACTTTGCTTTTGAGCTGCTCTTCCAGTTTTCGCACAAGGATCTGAGCCTCCTTCTTAAATATAATTTTGTTCGTGTTGTTAGGACAAAAGCTATACATACTACGGTATACAGAGAAATAGTGCAAACAACCGTAAATTTATATTACGAACGCTTCTACAAAAAGCTACCACTCATAAAGCCCAGCCACCGGCTAGAAGTTCCCGAAGAATTCTATTCTAGTCACCTTTGGTTATTTCAGATGATCGTCCATTTGTTGGCTACATAAAAGAGTACTCGTCTTGATGTAAGATATTGGAAGAATTGTTCATGGGTATTAATCTACGCTAGCTTTGGTTCCCACTGTAAGTATAATCTTGGACAGGCGTAAATGCGCTTTTCCTTCCGTAGCGATCCTTTCGTTGTATCTTTGATAAAAGTTTTGGAATCATGTATATGTTCTTTTCTTTGCCATTCTAGGATCGCAGCTTTATATATAGCTACAAATAGAGAAACACTTAGCTAATCTATAAAATATGCTTACAAAAAGTGTAATTTGATGGAGATTTTGGGTACTATCATATCGATTGTATTCTTATTGCTAATGTATGCTTTGTCGGATAATCGTGGTCATGCTCAAACCCTAGCACAATCTATACCTGTATAGCTTTATTAAGCAGAATAGTGCTCTTGTCGGAAATCTATCGCCTCGCCCGCGTAACTCTTCAAATCAATCAGTTTGAACAATATCTTGTCTTGTAATAAACGAGCAAACATTATATGCTGGTTATTTGCATACTCAAAATAATAGCAAGTTATGGTAAATAGGCGATAACACTATTTCAAAATGAAATCCCCTCTTGAAAATGTAGGTAAAAGCGGAACAAAGATTATACAGAAATCTATAAATACAGCTCCTATTAAAGTACTCACCATTGAATTATTTGCATGAAAATTTTCTATTTTAATAAATGAGTTGGGTGCCCATTGACCACAACTACGAACTTAAAACATCTTTATAGGAGGGGTTTTTGGTTTCCACTTTGCTTTTCAGAGCGTTTTTTTGTGCAAATAAAAGAATACCGCGATCCGATAAAAGCAACGGTTTTGTAAACAAAAAAACCGTCCATTTCGAAACTGTTTATTTCAAATGCATGCAAAATATAATCTTCAAAGCTGCGGCATAAGGGGTTTACTTATTGGTAGAAGTTTTTTCCGCTTTACATAGAATAGTCTTGTAATACGATGCATTTTTTCAGATTCAACTAATACTATTCCTCATAGTAAAAAAAAAAAGGAAAACCAATATACAAATGGAGATTGCAACTGTATGAGACATATTACGGTTCAATATCTTATCAAAAATGAAAGTAGTTTACAAAACTAATTAGTTGCCCATAATACTCCTAATGTTCGTATTGAGTTGAGAAGAAGATTCTGACTGACTACCATGTATAGCTAATAGTCTCAGGTAAGTAGAAAGTGCCAAAACATGGGCAACCCGGGTGTTATTCATACAGAATCTCCCGCCTAAATAAATCAAGATTGAAAAAAAAAACCTGCCGTCATACTAATATTTGCATGGTGTCGATCTCTAAATCTTTTTTTTTGGCTTTGTAACCAAAAGCTTTTAGATATACTTAAGAGGCAATTATTTACTCAAGATGAATGCAAATGCCCGCCTTGGAAGTCTTCATGTGCATTAGAATTACACCATATTGTTTGTTTTAGCAACCTTCGTTTAAAGAAACTACAGTTAGAGTTAACTTTGCTTATTAAAAACCTGACCGATTGGATTATCAGTCAGTACACTGATCAATATTCAGTGTAAGAATTTAGAAACTGTTTTAAGTTACTATTTATCACATATTCACGGAACTATTGAATGATTCTTCAAATTTCCGCTTAAGTCGATATGAGACGAAGTAACTGCAAAGCTGCAATTTAATCTTTCTTCAAGGCCAGTGCGAATATTATTGGATGCCTGATTGTGCCTGATTGTCGTTAGGGGACTACAATAGTTTCCTGTTTCAACCTAATACGTTGAAATAGAACTGCTTGTTTGGCGTTCAAGAGCTCATTCGATCTCACGGAGTCAAAAGACAAAAAAGTACAGTGTCAGAATACTTGAAAACAAAAAAATATATTTAACTCAAGCTCCTCTTTCAATTTCCTTCGTATTTGGGAAATGAAAGATTTGAATTGTACATTGGTTTGTGGTTCCTAGTTTGTACTGTTTCTAGAAACATGGTATTCTGGTATTTGATACTGGTCAAATCTATTACAGGTATCAATGCATACATATCCTACTTGTTCGACTCTTATAAACTCTTAGCATAGTAAGCATCTAGGATTATGTATTCCTCAAGTAGATGACTTTTAAAGCATCCTTTCTGATCTCACAAACCAATTTGTTCAGCTAAATCTTTGAGTTTCGACCTGTACATCCTAATACGAGAAATAATACTTCTTGCGAAAAAAAAAAAATAAAAAAGATCACTCAATAATAATAAACGACGTAGAATGAGAATGTAATTATTTTCAACTTTCATTGCCTGGTAACAGAGTCATAATTAATTCACGGAAAAAAAACTCACAAGATACAATCCTAAACAGCAAGTCTTGCCTGATGCACGACCATAAAGTGCCATCTTGGATTAATTCTTTCAAACCATTATATTCTACTTGTCATCTTGGAGGCGGTTAATCAAGAAGTAGCAACGAATAACGCTTGTTTGCTTCGGAACCCTTTTGTTTCGTAAAATTCATTCCTTTGGTTAATTTTATTCAAGATTAGGGAACAGTTGTTAGGCGTTTTTCTTCTTTCTATTTTCTTTCTGTGTGTTTTCTTTGTGTTTGGAAATTATTATTATTCCATCTCTCGAATTTGATTTTCATTCTATTTTTAAAAAGTGTCTAAATCTATAATTCTAGTTATATTCAAGAAGCTTGACAAATATGCAACTACTTAATGTAAAAAGAATTAAGTGCAGTATAGAATAAAGCAAACACTCGATTGATGTGTTGCAATCCCCCATTCAAAATGAAGGTAGTTATTTCATGTTGTTCTTCTTATCCGGTACCCGAGAGACGTGTGTTTATCCGAAATACAACACTTACACACGTAGAAGCATATAACAAAATGATTTCCTAGGATCTACTAGAAATAGTTATTATTTAGATCTTGTAAATTTTTCTTGAATTTCATAGGTGCTAAAAATGTGGAGACTAACCTTTCCTGATTATTAAGTAAGTTCTCCATGTTCCTTGTTGTGGTTCATTACTGCCACATACAATTAAAGTTTTCTATTTCCAGAACAGGTCTTGCATCTTGTTTTTGTTTAATAACGAGCCACGCAGAAACAAAAACTTCATCGGGTAAAGATACAATAAGCGAATAGTAGTTCTTCTATACCTCAACCTCCCGCTTTTTGCTTTCCTCACTCTTTAATAAAATATACAAGAAACAAGTTCATTTATGTTGACTAATTCATATACTATATTATATTTTGTTTCGATCCAAAGGGGGGAAACTATGCCCCACTCCAAAGATTATGTTCATAGTTCTTTCAACAATCTTATATTGCATTCCATTGGTTTAGCAAATATTTACAATTTAGCTCTTATAGAAGTGCGCATCACGAAATTCAGCTATTATCCCAGTTACCATCTTGGATCCTTTGTGTGGATTATACTTTTCTTTGAAACAGCGAAGTCACAGTAGAATTCGGCTTTGGAAGAGAATTCTGATCTTTTAACTATAAAAGCAAAACTGAAATAATCAAAGAAAAAGAGTCGAGGACATATGCAGAGACTGCATGAAAAGAGTGGTGAATAAACAATTCACCAATCCTTCGGCTAGAAATCAGGTGCTTTTTTTACAACTAGCAAGTAGGTCTAATAATTGTTAACTTCGTTTCATTAAACAAACAAAACAAGAAGAATCTTTTAAAATGTTTTATCGTTAGGCCATATTGGTTCAATTTACACACGAAGTTTTTAAGCACCTTTTGTGATCGAGTTCTCCATTGTCTAATTTCGGAGCTTTTTTATCGGTTTAAGTTCTATTGCTACGGATGCTTTTTTCCCGCAACATTTGCTTTTTTTAGTTTGTTGTTTTTATTTTCTATTGTTTTTTTGCTTTATTTTTGTGCTAAGATCCGAACATATCCAAATTTGGAAAAGCTCCGCAGATTAAGAATTTACAATACTGTCTTTACTGTATTATACTATATTATTTTGTTTTGACATTGCTGCTTTTGCGTTTCCATTGTCCGAATTATTCGGGAATCTAAGAACAATAGCACGTCCTAAATCTTGGAATTTATTGGTTGCGTTCAAAAATACAGTGCTGGAGTGAAAAAAAAATTACTAGCTTCAAAACAGCCCTATTTGCGGAAAACTTTTGGTCCAATAAATTGAGCAGGAGCATTTAAGTAAAAGATTTCTTTTTTGAACATTGTACCCCACTAGATTCAGTTTCTTCATGTAAAGTATTATGGTGAGAATTAAGATGCAAAAAAAAGGATAAACTGTAAAAAGGCCTCAAAAAGCTATTCAGACACATAATACCTAAACCCTGCATGTAACATAAGAGCATATAAAAATGGGAAAAAAATAATGATTGATGTACGAAGGAATACCGAAAAAAAACGACCGCAATTTGCCCCGGTGAATATCTGGTACAAGAAAACAACGTTACCAAGGATATTTTTCTACGTACCACTGAGATTTTGATGTTATTTTAAAATAGCTGGGAATTGATGCCGATCGTGGGTTAAAGTTTTTTTCGGTAAGGAAGAGACCCCGTTCTCTTTCAAGGGATCTCCATGCAGTTGTTTTGTTGATGACTTTCACGGGTGGGATTATACGAGTTTATTGGAATTGGACGGTCTTTGTACCAGCAATAGGTCGTGGATCATGCAGATATTGTAGAACATTTCTTGCAGGGTTTTAAGTAGTTTCGCAGCATGATTTGCAGCTTGAAAAAAAACAAACCGCCCTTTCGCAGAGTAGAGTTCCATAATTACAATACAGTTAATTTATAGCATGCTATTCAATCTAAAAACACAGATACAGATACTTGAAGTTGCTTTATCTGGAATTATGGTTCTCAAAGACTTGGAGCCTGCGTTTTCGTTTGTACTAATATATATTTCAACATTATTCCCCTTGAACGGCTTTGATTTATCAACCACACCAGCCCGCAATTATGTTGACTTTTCGAAACTGTTATTTAATTGTATGGTTGTTTACTGCCACAATTTTTGGTTTA
>JAJMBC010000041.1:0-39241 GCA_030572795.1 Nematodospora anomalae
AAAATGCCAGGCAGCAATAAGGAACGAGAATTGAGTCAACTCGTATACCTGCTTGTTGGCAAGATAGAACGCACCGTAGAACCTTACTATCGATGTGATCAACGTCCACGTGCCAAATGTCCTTGCTGATAACGGCGATACTTGACCCGGTTTGTTTTCATACACTCTTTTTGTCAACTGTAAATCTTTTGATTGGTATGTTTGGATGGAATTGAAAATCGAAACTACCGAGATAAAAAGAAGCCAGTATGGGAGTTTTCCTCCATTTGCATATGGAAGAAGGGATTGGAAATATGGAATCATTGGTAAAGTAAGTCAATGGATGGTGGGTAATATGATATCGATTATTGCTTTTATTTTTTTCAAATATACTCTAGGTACGACGTAAACGCCTTATATATGTACCATTGTACAGCAATTAGTGTATTTTCATTTTACTTTTTTTTTATTCTTTTTCCTTGTATTGTGAATAGAATTATACGAAATGTAAAAAGGAATACAAATATAAAACTAAAACTAAAACGCTAAAACATTTAGTGTCCAGCAGTTGGATCTTGACTCTTGGTTGGATCTTGCTCTTTTAAAACTTCAACGACTGGACCCAATAATCTTTGGAAACCAGATTTTCCCAAAGTTGCAACTATAACATTATCTAAAGCCTCTACAGTAGCTTGCCTTGGTAAATCTTTTAATAAAGCAACTTCTCCAAAATAATCACCTTTAGATAATTTTTTAATATCTCCTAATTTCCTATTGTAAACTTTACAGTTACCACTTTCAATCAAATAGAAATTTTCACCCTTTTCACCTTCAGTAACAATTTTATCACCTGTATGGTACATTTCTGTGCTTAAAGCATCAGCCAATTTTGAACGTGCATGATCTGAAAGTGATTTTAATACGTCTACATCTTTTAAAAAATCTTCATACATCAATCTTCTGTTAAATGTACCTTCCAAAAGAATACGGCGGAATGTTAAACGATCTAATGCCCAACATGTAACATCAGTGGCAGCTATTGCAGTCGCGGCTCTTGGTGAATTGTACATTAAAGCCAATTCCCCAAAGGATGATCCTTCACCACTTGAATTGACTTTGACACCGTTAACATAAAAATCAACAGTGCCCGTTTCAATGATATAGAAATAATCACCCTCATCACCTTGTTTAATTATTACAGCATCTTTTGGAAATTCTTTGGCTTGCAATGCAGCAATGACAGTCTTCTTTGAATTTGAATCCAATTGCTTAAAAAGAAAATTATTCTTTAAATTATTAGCTAAAGCTTCCTCCTCTGTAGTCGATAAATTGTTCTGCGGAGGTTTCCAGCTTTCGGATTTTAACTTTGCAGGATTCAATGCTTCTGCCGATACTGAAGTCCTTCTATTAGCATTAAAAGCCGTAGGGATTTTCTGTGGATGCAATTTTAGTGATGCTGCTTGTTGTTGTTGCTGTTGTTGTTGCTGTTGTTGTTGCTGTTGTTGTTGCTGTTGCTGTTGTTGTCGTTGCTGCTGCTCTCTCTCTTCTTGTGTTTGTTCTTGCGGTTGTTCTTGCGGTTGTTCTTGCGGTTGTTCATGACCTCCGGATGGATCATCAGATTTAACTTCTCCAGCTGTCTTGGCATTCATTGCTTGATTGACATCAAAATTTGATTTGAAAATGCCACCACCAACGCAAGCAGCTTTGTTTTCCCCATATGCAGAAGGGGGGCTATGAAGATCGTCATCATGATGAATCAGACGAGGGTCATTCACACCAAATGGAAACTTGAAACTAGGCTGTCTATCATTCATCACGCTCGCTCCATGGATGTGATCGACTGCTGGAAACAAATCAATGCCAGCAGCTTGCGCCTTGGACTGCTGAGCCCATAATTGACTTCTTTGTCCCTGTAATTTTGAATTAAAGAAATTGGCACAAAATTGCAATATATCCTGAGGATTTTTTGAAATGATTTCCCTTTGCAATTGTGATAATTCCTCCGTTATAAACTTTTGTTGATTATTAGCCATTGAGAATATTGATTATGTATGTAGATGTATTGGTATATAGATAGATAGATAGACAGGTAGACAGATAGACAGATAGATAGATAAATGATGATGTTGGTTTCAAATGTAGAGTATTTAATTTTTCTTGCTATATTTGTTAGATAAAAAACATAAGATGAAATTTGAGCAAATGACACAGATAATCCAAACCGCTTAAAGAAAGTGCTGCTATGGGAGAAGGATGGAACAAGGCAACGAAAAAAAAATAGCGAAAACCGTGCAAATAGCGTATATAACTAGTAGGAGAAGTAGTGGTAGTGGTAGCTTCAATTGGTGAAGTTAAACAGACAAAAGTGGATTAAACGTGAGTTGAGTATAACCTTGGATACCACAGAGAGTCAATGGATGAACAAAACGAAACGAATGGGGTGAGGGCGCGAGGGTGGAGTAGACCAGAAGAGTACAGTGCAGTAGTGCACGGTAGGGCAGAGTGCACAGTAGTAAAAACCGGGTAAAACTATGTAATCTCTGCTATATGCAGTACAACGCAGTTCGCAAATGAAAACTGCAGGTTACACTGTTATTGCAAGTTTAAAGGTCATTATAACAGGTTACAGATATGTTACTGGTTTGGCGTGGGTGCGGTTGTGTGCAGTCGTCGTTGCTGTTGCTGTTGCTGTTGTTGACACGTCACAACAAAGACATCTGCTTATGTAATACAACATGAAGTTTTTCTAATAGATTCGAAGCGGTTCTATATACAGTACGTAATACAATCCTCCACAAAAAAAGAAAAACAGAAAAAATACGCTACTGTAATTGACACTGTGTTTATAAATATATTCCAATTTTTCATCATCTCTTTCTCTCGCCATATATATAAACATCTGAATTATATCAAACCTACTTCATTTCTATCACCTTTTTCCTTCCTTAAAGTTTGCCCTTTCATTCCTTAATTGGGTTATTTTATAGATATTCTTATAAACAATTTGAAACCATGAGATCAAATCAATCTTCTTGGTTACCTCGTTTTGGTTTGTTATACGTGGCATTGGTCATATTAATACCATTTTTGGTGTCGCCTCAAAGTGCTTTTGCCGTCGCTGCTACCAGCGGCGATGATTCATCTTCAGCGGAAAACTATGGTACTGTCATTGGTATAGATTTGGGAACCACGTACTCTTGTGTTGGTGTGATGAAGAACGGTAAAGTCGAAATATTAGCTAACGATCAAGGTAACAGAATAACTCCTTCGTACGTATCGTTTAATGGCGACGAAAGATTAGTCGGTGATGCTGCTAAGAATCAGGCATCTTCAAACGTAAATAATACCGTGTTTGATATCAAGAGATTAATTGGTTTGAAATATAATGATGAAACCGTGCAAAAAGAAATAAAACATTTGCCATACAAGATTGAAAATAAAGGCAACAAGCCGGCTGTCAAAGTTGAATTTAATGGTGAGGAGAAGATTTTCTCCCCAGAAGAAATTTCTGGTATGATTTTGGGTAAAATGAAATCAATCGCTGAAGAGTATCTCGGCAAAAAAGTTACTCATGCTGTCGTTACAGTCCCAGCTTACTTCAATGATGCTCAGAGACAAGCTACCAAAGATGCCGGTACTATTGCTGGTTTGAATGTCTTGAGAATTGTTAATGAACCAACTGCCGCCGCTATTGCCTACGGGTTAGACAAAGGTGATAAAGAAAAGCAAATTATTGTTTATGATTTAGGTGGTGGTACCTTTGATGTTTCATTGTTATCAATTGAAGGTGGTGTTTTTGAAGTCTTGGCCACTGCTGGTGACACTCATTTGGGTGGTGAAGATTTTGATTTCAAGTTAGTTAGATATTTGGCTAAACAATTTAAAAAGAAGCACAATATTGACATCACTACTAATTCAAAAGCTATTTCAAAATTGAAGAGAGAAGCGGAAAAAGCAAAAAGAACTTTATCTTCTCAAATGTCCACTAGAGTTGAAATCGATTCATTTGTTGATGGTATTGATTTTTCAGAAACCTTGTCAAGAGCTAAGTTTGAAGAATTGAATATTGCCGCCTTTAGGAAGACCTTGAAACCAGTTGAACAAGTTTTGAAAGACGGTGGTGTCAAAAAAACTGATATTGATGATATTGTTCTTGTTGGTGGTTCTACTAGAATTCCAAAGGTTCAGGAATTGTTGGAGCAATTCTTTGATGGCAAAAAAGTTTCTAAAGGTATTAATCCCGATGAAGCTGTTGCATATGGTGCTGCTGTACAGGCCGGTGTTTTAAGTGGTGAAGAAGGTGTTGATGATATAGTGTTGTTGGATGTCAATCCATTAACTTTAGGTATTGAAACTTCTGGTGGTGTTATGACCACTTTAATTAGAAGAAATACTGCTATTCCAACAAAGAAATCACAAATTTTCTCAACTGCCGCTGATAACCAACCAACAGTCTTGATTCAAGTTTATGAAGGTGAAAGAACTATGGTTAAAGATAATAACAGATTAGGAAGATTCGAATTGACTGGTATTCCACCAGCTCCAAGAGGTGTTCCACAAATTGAGGTTACTTTCTCGTTAGATGCCAATGGTATCTTGAAAGTTGAAGCCGCCGATAAAGGAACTGGTAAATCTGAATCCATTACCATAACCAATGAAAAGGGTAGATTATCAAAAGAAGAAATTGACAGAATGGTTGAAGAAGCTGAGAAATATTCTCAACAAGATAATGAATTAAAGGAAAAGATTGAAGCTAGAAATTCATTAGAAAACTATGCTCATCTTTTGAAAGGTCAATTGCATGATAAATCAGAAACTGGTTTAGGTTCTAAATTGGATGATGATGACAAAGAAACTTTGGATGACGCTATCAAGGAAACTTTAGAATTTATTGAAGATAACTTTGATACTGCTACTGCAGAAGAATTCGAAGAACAAAAACAAAAATTGATCGATGTTGCTAACCCAATCACCTCTAAATTATACGGTGGGGACGCAGGTGCTGGTGCAGGTTCAGGTTCTGGTGCTGGTGGTGCTAAATTTGGTGATGATGATTCTGATGATGATTTTGATCATGATGAATTGTAATTGTATTATTATAAAAAAAGAGTAAGAAAAAGTCCAGTTTAGTTTTTCTTTTTATATATAGTAAGAACTCCTCTAGAATAGGTCTATTGTGATTAATAAATTACATATAAATAAAATTATTTGTAAGTTTTGTGAATACACTAATGGTAGCAGTTTGTAGTGTATGAAAATGGCACGAAGATCTTTGAAAATAATTAAATGTTCAACACTATACTCACTGCAAATAGAGCAAGAAAAATTTTTAAGAAGAGAAATAAAAACTTCAACAACTACAAATCCATTTCGACTCGAGGTACCAAGTCAAAATGTCAAATAGAAAACTACAGAAGTATGTAACAAATTTCCTTATGACTTTGGATTTTGGTTTCTAGTGCAACTTTTCACCAAATTTTTGTTCCTTGTACTAACAAATCTTCCCCAGAGAAATTGACATCATATTCAAAAAAATCCAGGAAGGATTACAAGATTTCAACTACCATTACGAGCGATACGAGAGTTTGAGCAACACAGAAGATGATACGGACAACCAGCGAGAAAAGGAAAAGTTGGCCAATGATTTAAAGAAAGAGATCAAGAAACTACAAAAATTTCGAGAACAAATCAAGCATTGGCTTCTGAATGATGCGGTGAATACACTCGGGCCTGTGGGGACATCGTACAGCTCCAAGCTCGCGGAGAACAAGAACACCATTGAAGATGCCATGGAAACATACAAGAGTGTCGAGAAGCAAACCAAGTTGAAGACGTTTTCTAACCAGTCCATCATGATGACATTTATAGAAAGTGCGCATGATGACGATGAAGAAGATGACGATGAGGATGACAGCAGCGAGGAGGATGATGAAAATGACTATGAGGATTTGTCTCCTGAAGCCATAGAATCCATTAAATTTTTCAAGAGTTCGATACTACAAATAAGGGAACAAACCCATAGATTAAATCATGAATATGATAAATTGGCACAAAAGAAATTGAGAAAGAACAATTTAGCAACAATTGAAGCCAAGAAGGAGAAAATTCAACTGACCATAGATAACAACACGTTTCATCAAAAGAAATTGAGAAAATTGATTAGGCTATTGAAAAATGGAATGGTCACTGATTTTAGTTTAATATCGTTATTGAGAAATGATCTAGAAGAATACTTGAATACAAATGGTGATTACGATTTCAGTAAAGAAACAGAATTGTATGATGATATTTTCAATCAAATTGCGGCAGTCGATGAAGATTATTCGGAACTCCATAATGATAGTGAATTGAAAGTTGAAGAACCAGTAAGTAATGGAACAACCGTCAGCACCTCGACAACGACGTCGGCGAAAGTCAATGGACATGCTCCCGAACCAACGGAGCCGAATTCACCTTCTAAACCACAACATAGTACGCCCGTGAGCCTATCACAACATCAACACCAGCTGCAAAAGCAACATCAACACCAGCTGCAAAAGCAACATCAACATCAACAGCAACTACAGCAACAAGATCAGCAACAGCAATCACAACATCAGCAGCAACAACAGCAACAGACAGCTCCTCAACAAAGCCCTGAATTAGTTTCACCTGCTATTGTTAGGACTTTGAAACCAGCAACAACGCCTTCAAAGCCTGTTGGAGGACTTAAATGGTCTGCAGCAGCTGCCGTGGGAATACCTGAAGTTCACGAAAAGGCAAGTTCACTAGAACCTAATGGAGTAGTAGATGAGGAAAAACGTGTTGAAGAACAATCTCTGCAATCACCTCAATCTAATAATTCACAACTTCCGAAACAATCACCGATTGAAAGCATTGACATAGGCAAGTATAAAGAGGTCATCAAAAATTCATCGCTATCAAAAACTGAAGTGAATTTATTTTCTGATATTAATTTAGTTAGAGTTCCACCAGGAATTCAAGATTTAGTGATATCCTTTGCATCAAAGAGAAACAATGATGAGTTTAAAGTTCTTATTGATTCAAATGAATTTAGCCAATTCACTTCACCAATACATAAGCCGTATTTACCAGAGATTGTTCAAGCAACTTATTATTCACAATTTACAAACTTTAGTTTCAGACATCCTCAGCAACTAGCTAAATTTCAGTCATATTGGAATCAAACTAGGGCAAGTTTTGGGTTTGAAAAATTATATAACGAAATCAAAATCTTAACAAGTCAGGATAAAAAAGAAAATTTACCTGTGATTGCTGAATTAACATTTGTTTTCTTTTACGGTTTTTATTATGGCTTAACCCCCGTTGAGAATTTAATTGCAGAATCTTATTTATTTGATTTGGGTTGGAAACCATACAAGACACAATTGGATGACAATAATCCAACATCTGCAAGTCCATTAAGTACATCTGCACTAAGTGGATTTAAAGAAAATTCCAAATCAAGTAATTATTTCTACTGGTTCAAAAGAGATAAATTGATTTCATTTGAAGAAATGAACCAACAATCAGGTTTTGAATTTGGTGACTATCAAGTATTTGACTTAAGTTTTTGGGAGATTTATATCAAATATGGGTTCAAATTTGATTACAATTTATGTCAAATGGAACCTTCAAAGACTTTATTTTAGGCTGTTCTTGCTTCTTTATCATACAATACATAAGCTCATCTATGTTTGGCTATTAATCTGAATTTCTGAATGCAATATTGATTGTGATGATAATAATATATCTTGTTGTGGAGTTTGCAAAGTTAAATTTAATTCATCAGAAAACAACAAATGGCCTGAATGTAAATTAGGGCTGGATGATAACATAAATGTAGATTCCCCGTCGTCCTCTTCTTCAATCTGCTCTTGTTTATCGTTGAATTTGTATGCAACGCCGTCTTTTGCAACCAAAATTGGTATTGTTTTATAACCCAGTCGATTCGGAACAGTAGATACATCAATAAATGTATCAATATCGGGAAACAAAATTTCAAACTCCTTCAACTTTGATGGTTTCAATTTCTCCAGAGCAATGATTTGTTTTAAGCTATTCATTCTTGAATTGATTACCTGATGATTAGACCGAAATCTGGCAACCACCCAAAAATGAAAAAAAAAACAGGCCTAGCTTCTCCACACTAAGAAAGAAAAAAAAGAATCATCACTGAACTGATTCTCACCTTTATTTTTCAACTACCAACACTGGCAGCACGATCAAATGGAGTACTATTCGTCCTTAGATGCATCTCAGTTAGATTCCGAGAGGCCAACATTGTTTGAATTGATATCGGCAAATCAATTAGAAGCGTTGCTTTCTCCTTCATTAAGATACATTTTGGTCCATTATGCAAGTAAATATCCGAGGTACTTGCTCAAAATCAACAATAGTTTTGATGAAATAAACTTGTTCATTAGAAGTTTCATAGAATGGTATTTTTTAACATACTGGCAAGGTTCGTTTACAGAAAACTTTTATGGTTTAAAAAGAGTCAAGCAAACACCTTTATCACAAGGTGGTTTTAATAGTGGTAAATTAACTCAAATTGTTCCCTCCATGATTGAAGAGCGAAGAGAATTAACCAATTTACAAAAATGGATATCAATATTTGAGATTACTGGGGTTGCATATCTATCAGAGAAGATGAATTATTGTTATGATGTTTGGTACACTAAGTATGTCACAAATCAATTAAATACTCATGAATCATTTACAACCAAAGAAAATGTAAAGATACAAATGAAAAGAAAATTCGTGGAAATTTATCCATATATTCAAAGTTCTTATCGGGCTGCAAATTTTGTGACTACATTGATGTATTTGAGTGGATCATCCAAATCTCCAACAATTATAACATTCTTATTCAGGATGAATTATTCTAGATTGAATCAATACGACTACGATAAAAATGAGCCAGAACAACCTATGCCGGGTTCCAGAAGGCCAAATAAAATTGCACCACCAACAACAACCGAATACATATTAAAGCTATTGAGTAATCGTGTAACGGGACCTTCATGGAAAGTTGTCAAATTTATATTGGGTACATTCTTCCCTGTCGCCATCTTCACATTAAAATTTCTTGAATGGTGGAACAATTCAGATTTCTCTTCAAAGCTTTCTAAAAATCAAGGAACAGTTCTTGACTTCACATTACCGCCACCTTCTACATTAACATCAGCTTTACGTTCATCGAGAAATACAGAGAAGCAAAGAAAACTAAGAAGGTCATATAGGTCAAGCAAAGTATGCCCTTTATGTAAAAAAGAGATTTCAAATCCAGCAATTATTGAGACTGGGTATGTGTTTGATTATTCTTGCATTTATAATTATTTAGAAAAGTCTCATATCATAGTTTCTGAGAAGACAAAAGCAAGGGAGCAACTGGAAGGTGGCGAGAAGATATATTCTGATGACGAAGATGAAGAAGCCAATGAGAAAGGTAAAGAGAATCAAAAAATGGATAATGCAGACGTCGTTGTCGATATAAACAAGGGTGGAAGGTGTCCAATTACTGGTAGAAAGCTATTAGGATGCAAATGGAATCCAATAAAAGCAGAATGGGAAATAGAAGGCATTAGAAAACTTATCTTTTAAATAGTTATTGAAGTACACGTTTTATGATGGTTTAGTATTCGGAAACTAAAAGCTTGTAATTAGTCTAGATTCTGCCACTCTTTTTTATCAACTAAGTTTGGCTTTTAGTAATTAACCATCTTTTTTTTCACTACTTCCCACATGGTCCAACGAGATCTCACCGCCAGCACTTTCAATGACAGGAAAAACACTCCAAGCTATCAAGTTTGACCGAGATGCTATAAAGCTAGATATCTTAAATCAATTACTTTTACCTTACTCCACCAGCTATATTCTGATCAATACAATTGACGATGCATTTCAAGCCATAAAATTGATGCAAGTCAGAGGCGCTCCTGCCATTGCAATTGTTGGAGCTTTTTCCGTGGTGATTGATACTCATCGTTACTTGAAGTCCGGGGAATCTAAAAAGACAGTTGAGGACTTAATTGAATCTTTAGATTATTTGATCACCTCTCGTCCTACTGCTGTCAATCTTGCTAATGCCTTGAATGATATCAAAAGCTTGCTTCAAGAATTTAACGAGTTCGACGTTATTGATGATAAGGTGTATCAAGTCATATACGAGTATGCGGTGAGATTGTATGATGAAGATTTGTCCAATAATGTAAAAATGGGCGAGAATGGATTGAAATACATCACAGAGACTTTAAAACAAGAAAATTTTAAAGGACCCTTTTCGATAATGACGATATGCAATACTGGTTCGTTAGCCACTTCAGGTCACGGTACAGCTCTCGGTATCATCCGCTCAACATATCAAAGTTTGAAAAAGGAATCGTCTCAAGAGGACTTCTACTTTGATCATGTGTATCCATGTGAAACAAGACCATATAATCAAGGCGCAAAATTAACATCATATGAATTAGATTATGAAAAAATTCCATTTACCTTGATATGCGATAATATGGTTTCTTCGTTGATCAATACAAAATTGAAAAAAAATTACGCTCCTATTAAATTCATTATTGTAGGTGCTGATAGAATTGTTAAAAATGGTGATACTGCCAATAAAATTGGAACTTTTCAGTTATCTACCATTGCCAATTATTTTAACACCACAAAGCATGCGAAAATCAAATTTATTGTCGCTGCACCAAAGACGACGATTGATTTGAACACCGCGACGGGGGACAATATCATCATTGAAGAAAGACCAGCTAAAGAATTAACTACACTCGTGGGCCCAGTATTGAATGAACTGGGGGAAGCTGGTGAGAAATCAACCGTTGGTATTGCAACCCCTGGGATTTCAGTCTGGAATCCTGCTTTTGATGTGACACCTCACGAATTAATAGACGGTATAGTTACAGAGGATTCAAAAGTTTTTACAAAGGATACGAGCGGAGAATTTAACCTAGCTAAGTAGATATATATGTGTATTTATTAATGCTAAGTCTGAAAATACCGATCACTTTTTCTTCTTCTTTGAATTCTTTTTCTTTTTTTGATTTTTTGATCTGTTGGACGTCTTTGGGGTCTCTAATGGTTCCTTTTCTTTATTGGTGCCATTGGGTTCACGAGAAAGTTGTACTTTGAGAGGACCATTTGCCTCCGCAGCGTTATCTCCTTGAGAATTAGATGCGACGGCTTCGATCAGCACTTCGATCAGCGTATTCTTGACATTTTCATTTTCCGGTTCCTTTTCCTCAGATTCAACCTTTCGTTCTTTATCACTGCTTTCAGCCGCATCAAGTTTTTCAAGACCGACAGGCTTCTCATTAAGTTCTGCTACTTCTGAATGATGAATAAGTGCATGAGAAAAATCTTCTTCTGCCTTTTTGGTTCCAGCTATTTCAATGAAGTCAGAGTTACCTTGTGGATCTTCGTCTGGTTTTGGTTCCAATTCGGAAATATTAGTCTTTTCATTGGCAATACTTTCATCAACCATAATGTCTTCCGTTCTGCTGACTGCGTCGAGTTCTGTGGATTCTTCCTTTTTCTCGAAAACCTCTATTGGCGCTTTTGGGAGTCCCTCCTCAATTTTGCTCAGTTCACTATCACTAGTTTTGCTGGCAGCTTCATTTTTATTGTCTACTTCTTCTTCAGTTTCCCCTTCATCAAGTTCCTTTAATGGTTTTGGTTTATTCTCCGCTGATTTTTGTATTTTATTTTCTTCTGTTTCATTAGGCTTTATCACTTCAGCTGACTCGCTGTCTTCCTTTATATTATCTTCAGTAACTTCAAATATAACGTCCGAACTATCAATTTCGGGCTTTGGCTCCTCAGCCTTGTTTTCAGACTCTTTTATCTTGCTATGATCATCAACAATAGGTTCAACAACAGGTATCTTTTCAGTATCTTTGGAGCCAGGGCTTCTCTCAAATGAGCTTCTGGCCGACGAAACCAATCCTCCAAAAGAAAGCTTACTTCTAACAGGAGGTTCTGGGGCCCTTTGTTCGTCTTTGATATTATATCTCATTTTTTCTTCCATCTTAGTATCTTCATCAGTTGGCATTGAATTCACATTTTCCCAAATCACTTGACCCGAGTTTCCATATCCAGGCAATTCACATAATTTAACCCTGAAATAATCAATGTCCCTTAAAACGTTGTGCTTTTCATTGAAATCTTTGAAAGCCGGTAGTTTAGTACAATAACTCTCAACAAACAATCGCTTATAATTATCGAATATCTGCAGCAAAATCAATGCAAATTTTAGTCCGGGAAGATACCTCGTCAAGACTTTTGCCACAGTTAATGTATCTTTAACTAAATCTTCCATATATGAATGACATTGCTGTGGATGCTTAAGAGGTTCAGACCAGTCAATATTAGGTAACTTAGAACATCCCATAACTGTTCGATCATGCATTATTGTAACAATCTTGGAAAACAATTCAGTTTCATGATCTTTATAATTACTTATAATTCTTGCAAACGTTATTTCATCAGAATTTGGTTGTGGCTTCGTATCTTTGAAGATACCTTGAATGCTTTCCAATAATGACGTATTGAATTCCACAAATCGGATACATAAAGCTAAATGCTTTGTAGTTATATGCTTCAAGCCGGCAGTTTTTGTGGCACCAGCTCCAAGAATTGATTGTGAAGATTTGGAATTCATCTCTTTGAAATAATTTAGTAAGTTGTTCTCAACAGTAGTCCCAAAATTAGGAAACGCTTTTGAAATGATTATATAATCCCTTATGTGATGCAAGGATTTTAAAGTCAAGCCAGGAATCATAAACTCGTCATTTCCTATAGTAAGCTTAGAGATTGATTTTTCCTCCAAATAATCTACTATTGTCGTACCATCGTCATAAAAATCAAAATATTTCATCCATTTTTCGCCTGAAAAACCAGTGGAACCATTCAGTTGAACATATTCCGAATAACCAATCAATTCATTTAAATAGCTTTGAGCTGTCGACAACAACTTTGGATCTTCGATAACCTTCCAAGTTTCTCCAATACATTCACTAGTCATCTCCTTAACCGAGTTAAAATGGAATCTTCGTACAAAATAAATAATGTGATTATTAAACCAATCACTTAAAACATTTCCTGCACCACTAAATGCGAATGCTGGATTTATCATTTCACATTCTTGTAAGTACGCTGATGTTATACAGTATAGTCTGAGATAAAAAGGCACTGATAAATCGGCAGTTTGATCCAGTCGTACGCTAATGACTTTCATTAATCTAATTTGAGTTAATTCGATAGCTTTGTGAATGGCCTTCGTAATATCTAGGGACAATATATCAATTCCACTAGTTGGTGGTAAACTTGTTAATGCTATATCCAATAGCAATTTCTGGTGAACAGTTAACCTGCGTAGACATTCTGACAATTGTGCATAAGTTTTGGTGAACATACTTTCAAATTCTCGAGGTGTCAATGTTCTAATGTTTGTACTCAAAGCGTTTTGTTGTTGCTGTTGTTGTTGTTGTTGTGGTGGTGGTGGTGGCGGTGGCTGTGGTTGCTGTTGTTGCTTCGATGCGTCAGGTGGAACTGAAGAGGCTCTTGATGAACTGTTGGACATATCTGTCAGCTTTTGAGAAACTGGTAAATTTTGTTTGATTATTTCTTTAATTTCGGTTATGAAGCGATTTTGGTAAATTGCATATGCTTGAATTAGAGTGCCAGCTTTAGCCAAATTTTTAACGAAATCTCGTAATTTATCCTTTGTAGTTTCGTCAACATTGAGATACGATGTATTGATTGGTTTTGCCGTGCATTTTCTGGATTTGTTTTTATTCACGTACATCCTGTTGAGTGTTTGGTTAACTGGAACACTATTATAATGATTTCTCAAATCTCCTAGTAATAAGTCAACGAAATCATCTATGTATCCTTTCGAACATTCGCTTTTGAGATTTTGCAAGTCATTGCGTAAACACACAAAAGCAGGTAGATTATTTAGATTTACATAGTTGCTTAACTTCGGATATATTTCTTTGACTTCGTCATTAATAATTTCTTTGCAAGCTGTTCCATTCATTAAATTCTCCACTATCACAATTTCATTTAAACATTTGGAATAACTCCCATTATGAAAAGATTTGTTTGCAAGTTGAAAAACTAAAGTTATGTATTGAATTTGTAATAAGGACGATTCCAAAATCTCTGCATTTCTCTTCTGCACCATTTTATTTAAAATTCTTATCCCCTGCTGTGATTGATTTTTTTTAAGATGATCAATTTTCTGCATAATTTCATGATAATGATCAACGCATTGTTCTGATTTCTTTTGTATGCTTTCAATATCACCAATTGCATTGAAAAAAGAGTCGGAAGATTTGGCAATTTCCCGTATCAAGTTCATTTCAACTATATCAAGATAATTAGATAATTTATCTTGTATTTCAGTATTGTCTGCCAAATTCAACGACGACAGTTCGCCATCAATAGGTATTATATTTGATCCTTGGATGATTTGTTTGAAAATTCTGGGATCATCTAATCTGAAATCGGGATCAAGGAAAACCTGAGGTATATCAGAAATCAGGGTTGTCAACTCTTGGAAGTTTTCTAATGATGAAGAAGCCGAAATGGCACCGCTGACTTCATCTCCTTGAGCTAGCTTTTGTAGCGTATCCTCAGTCAATGATTTATAACTCGATTCAAAATGCTTATACTCTTTAATTGCATTTTTCACATATTTTTCCTCCAATTCACCACTTGAAACTTTATATTTTAGTTTCAGCAATTGAATTTGCGGTATATCTTTGGCAGTTGGCAAATCTACATTGTAAATAGTAGTTGCTCCACCATTCAAAGTCACTGAAGTTTTCAACACACGTCCCCGTCTAGCTCGTGCAATATCAGATCCGATAGTTAACTCGTATATGGAATTGGGGCCTAATGGTGAATAAATGTCATCTTTACTCTCATCGTGGTTGAAGGCATTAAAATAGGTGCTCGACAGTATATAACTTTCATTATCTATACTTGTTCTGTTATTGACTGATGTGGTTGATCCACTACGTCTATGAGATTGATGATGTGAGTGGAGATGATTGTTATTTGAAGTGTTTGCTAGTGAAATAGACGAGTGTTCTGATCCAATTGCTAAATCATCATTTAAGTTTATACTGCTATCGTCAATTGAAGACCGATCGGGTAGATTCAAAGAATCTTCTGCCATTCGTGAGGAATCTTTGTGTTGGATAATAGATCAACTGGATTGTCGAATTTGCTGACTACAGTGTTCTTTGTTCGCTGTACTGAAGACTAGAATTCACCACAATGTGGGTGTCGCACTTGTCGCCGAGAATTTCCAATGCGACATTGTCACGACTCAAAACAGCTTTCGATGTAGTTGGCCTGACTTCAATATGCCTCTACCTCCTTCACCAGCAAAGAGAAGCTGTATCTACCAGTAGAGATTGTCCAACAAGAAGAAAGATTTTTAAGAAGTCGATCTATGGCAGGGTGTGCAAGTGCCGACAGAGCGGTGATTATCTCACGATCATAGTCTAATTGCGTTCATGAGGGTATAGTCCTAAAGCTCTAGCTTATTCTCCGATCGCTACTTTTCCATCCATCTACCGGTAATAAGAATATAATTAATGCATGCATTAAATCACTAGTTGAAAGGTTTGTATATGCATGCAACTATGTACCTGTACCTGTACGTTTCCCGTGATTAATAATAATAATGTAATATTCTGTTCTCACAGTTTTCCCTCATTTGTTCTTTTTATGTATATAAATATGAATCTTCAATTACTAATTTTTCCTTCCATACTTCTTCAAACTACCTAGAGCTTGCTTATCAGTACACCCAAAATGTCGACCTCAAACAAATCAGAATCCGAATCCAAACCAAAGCCATGCTGTGTTTGTTTAGACGAAAGAAAGTTGAGAGACGAATGTGTCTTATTCCATGGCGTTGACAGTCCTGATTGTAAAAACATACTTGATAAATATGCCTCATGTATGAAGAGTTATGGGTTCACTCCAAACCCGGTGAAATCAAAATAACTTAACTTTACTGTGTTCGAGGTACTACAAGAGACTCTGTCCCACCAATTTGCCCTTTCCCTTGTATATAAATATAGACAGAACTTGTATATATATAGAATCTACTAAAAATTACACGTCGTTTATGGCACCATAAGATTTTTGACTCACAAGCGTAGTAGAACTCGCATCGGATTCATCTCTTCTTCTTCGCTCAACCTCTTGTTCTTCTCGTATAGCTTCGTCGAGCTCCCTTTGTCTGACGCTTTCTGTTTCGTTTGCAAAGTCCGGAAATTCCAACTTCACCCGTTTATTTGTATTCACCCAGACTTGGTTTCTGATAAAGTTATCGATCAAGATCAATTGCAAACAGTTCATGACGATAGGAACCACAAACATCACAATAAAGATTTCAAATTCATCGGGATACTCATCTAACCAAACCAATACAATATGAGAAATGATCCATAATAGTTGAGTCTCAAAACACTCCACGAGTCCATAAAGGAGCAATTTCGTGATCATCAATGCCGAAAAATAAACTATCAACTGTTTCAAAAATGCCTTGATTGACGGTTTGTGTGGATTTGGACCGTACTCGCCACTCTCTATTTCGGTGATGTGGAAATACCGTCTACACACATTATTGACCCATTTGAACACAAGATACAACATGTACACACCAATAGTACAGTCCAAGACAATACTCAAAAAGTACCAATCACACGGATCATCGCCACCGTCACTGTCCTCGCCGCCGTCTTCGCCCTTCATCAACAACACATCAGGTGCGGTCTTGACCATCGAGAGAATCACGTTAAAGATATGAACCCCTAGAGCCCCAATCAACTGCTTGCTCACATCAAACGCCCACACCGGCCATGTGCGTCGTATGGGGTACTCGTAGAAACGTTTGACGATCAACGATGAGAGACATAGTAAGCCAAGAAATGCCTGCGTCATCAACGAAAATGTTCCTATCAATTCACACTTGCCAGCATTTGCAGCATTTGATTCTTGTCTCTGTAAGGATGGCAAGGGTACTATTAGTGACCGCGATAGTATATCTGTGCATCCCATAGTATTTGCTTGTGATATTGGCTAGGAGATCGGATCTGCTGTCGATTGCCGAAATAATTTTGTAAATCTATTTAGATGATATGATGTGTTGTTTGATTCTGTTATCACCAATAGTTAACGTATTGAAACTATAATGGCAACCCCATTTTTTTTTTAGCCCTGCCTCTAGCGTTATAATATACTGCGCACCCACATTGCTTATTTGCTCTCTCTCATTCTCTCACTCTCCTCAGTACATTTATTCGGTAAATAAAGCCAGGAAATCCTGTTATGCTATTTCAGGGTTTATGATTCTGTCGAATACTTGATTCTATAATCTTTCACCTAGTATAAGTATTTATTTATAATATATGTGTATATAAAAATAATTAAACAATACAGAAAAAAAAATCAATCTAATAATGTATACCTTTCATTTCTTCTCCTTGCATTCTTTACCCAAAAAAGTGCTTAGCTAACCCTTTGGCTTGATCCATAAGATTCTTGTTATCTTCTTCATTACTAGCATGTGGCGATGGACTTCGTATACCATTCTTATCAGCCACCTCGCTCAATGTGTTATAGCTTTGACCCCTGGTTCCTCCTCCAAGTACACCTCCTTCGTCTTCTGAGTTTTCTGAATCTCCCTCATCTAATAAGAAACTACGTGAATAATGACGCAGCAGCTGCTGCGGCTGCTGCTGTTGTTGTTGTTGCTGCTGCTGCTGTTGTTGTTGTTGTTGCGAATGTGAGCGTGCGTGCGTTTGGGAGTTGGGCGAAGAACTGAAAGCATTTTCCGAAGTTGTTTGCGGTGGTAATGGTGATGACTTTCTTGACGTGTTTGATAACGTACGAGTCAAAGTGTTATCGGGGGAAGGACTATATTCTCTTTGTGGAAGGTTCTTACATTCATCATAACTAAGAAACAGCTTGCTTAACTCTTTGTCTTGTGAAGTCAATCCAGCACCTCCGCCGAAAAACAGCTGAGAAAGTGAATTCGAACTTGTAGTTTGTTTAGAAAGCGAAGTTGATGAATAACGGGGATTGATGCTTGATATATGATTGTTAACTGGTTGAGGTTGGGCAGTCGTCGGATAATGTAATTGCAGTTGCTCTTGGTTTGATTGTTCCTGGTTTGCTTGGTCTTGGTTAGTCAAGCCACCATTTTGAAAAATCAGTTCTACTAGCGCTTGACTCGATCTTCTTGTGCCTATAGACAACCCAGCATCTTCATCATCACTATCAGAATCATGCTCGGAATCACTCAAGTGAAATGGGGATTGCTTGATATTACTGGAAGATGGAACTGGATTTCCTCCTCCGGTGGCAACTGCTAATGGTGATGATGGTTGACTATATGAAATAGATGAATTGTTAATACTGTTACTATTAATTATGGATGGATTGATTATTGGCAACTCATTATTGTCGATAACTTCATAATCAAAACTTGAACCCATATCAAGATTCTCCGGCACATCAACAACATCAGGACTCTGGTAAGCTCCATATATTGCATTATTTGGATCTGATGTATAGACTGTATTATAATCGTAATAATAATCATAACCTCTACTGATATCATTATTTACATTGTGTGAAAGACTTGAAGTGTATGGATTTTCCTCATCACTTGAATCATCATCTGAGCCATAATTCAACGTAGTCGATGGTAGTAAATGAATTGTTTTGAATACTCTATTATTTGAAGAAGATTCTTCGGCATCTTTGACTGATGATGTGGCGGTGGTTAGTGGCTTCAGTTGTAGTTGTTGATTTTGTTGATTTTGTTGATTTTGTTGGTTTTGTCCTAGTAGTACAGGAGCATTAGAATTGGACCTAACCCTCAAGAAGAAGCCACCTTCATCATCATCTTCTTCGTCATCGTCATCGTCATCGTCATCGTCGTCTTCATAGTCAACTTCGTCCCTCAGTGAATGTTGATCCCTCTCGTACAATTGACTTCTAGCGAGGATGTTGTTCATTTGATCGTCGCTATCATCATAATAATCATCAACTTCACTGTCCACTTCTTCTTCTTCATTTGAATATTCATAGTCATCATCATAATCATCAGTATCAGAATAGGTATTAATTGCTATACATTGTCGAACTTCATCATTGAAATGTATATGTCTTTCGCCTTTGGACACAGAATCAGCAGTTTCAATTCGTTGCAATTCATTTTCTTGTTGATCTTGTTGGGCCTGATCAGAAGATGGATCAGCCATCAGTTCACAACCATCTTGCTTGATAGTAATTTGTGACGAGGCATTTGAATTTAACAAATTTTGAAATTTAGCTACACTGCTATTTTCAGTTATGTTTTTATTAGTATATTGAGTGTTTAATTTATTCAGAAGGGCATCATAATCAAAAAACTCAGGTTCATTTATTTGTTGTTGCTTCCTCATTTCTTCTTGCTGTTTCAAATGTTGCTCTCTCTTTTTTTGATATATACTGGTTGCTAGTTGTAATTTTAATAAATTTGAATGACTAATCATCAGTTCTTCAACAGTTCTTTTCTTCAAAATTGGTTTTGGGGCATCCTTAGGTTTCTTCTTTTTAGCTATTGATATGTCACCAGCAACAACACTTGTTGCCGTGCTTCCCTCTAAAGAATCACAATCATCCTGGTTTTCATTATTATCATGGTCCTGATGCGCATCACTATTATTCAAAATAGGACCATAGAGCCAAGTAACATCGCTGTCTTTAGACCAGTTGACAACTTCAGGACTAATAGTTTTCAAGTTTGATCTTCTTTGAGCCCAAGTTCTCCATGAAGCGTTTTCCAATCTTGCAGCATTAGCGACGTCTTTACGTTTGGATATGACATATCTCCACGATTTAGAAATTTCCGATACATTCCACTGATGCGACAAGTAGTCAACGTGACGCGAAGGTTCGGCTGTTAAATCAGTATCATCATGAGGTAACAATTCCGGTGATTGCAAATTCAAAATGGCTGAAGCAGTGGGAGAAGCAAGTGGAGAAGGGGAAGATGAACCGGATGCTGATTGATTACTGGCGAAATTGTTGTTGTTGTTACTGCTACTACTGTTATTATTGTTGCTGTTGTCGTTGTTGATGTTTGAAGCGGTAGTATCCCGAGTTACAACATCGTCGGACGAGGAATCAGTTGCTGATGTTGTGCCTGACGACGATGACGAGACCGAAGATAGCGAGTGTTGATGTTGATGTTGATGTTGATGTTTGGTGTCATCTCCTCCCGATAATGCCTGCTCCTTGACTTTGTCAGGTATAAATTCATCCAACAAACCCAAGGATCTTGTTCTCTTCAATTTGAAGGTAGTATTTTCGAAATGATCATCATCTTCAGCATCAACGTGCTGAGAAGTAGTTGCTCCACCTGAAAATACTTCTCCAGATATAGACATGATTATGTGTGTACACAGAATTTAGATGAGTGTATATGTATATATGTATATGTATAATGTATATGTGTATCTGTATAATGTAAGTGGGCAGGCGTGGTTGTGAATGTAGTTGTGAATGGGAATGGGAATGGGAATTGTGAACGTGAATGTGGGTGTGGGTGTGGGTGCGACTATGACTACGAGTATGGAATAATAAACTGCGTATTATAAGGATGTATCAGTTAGTCAGCGTATATATAGTGGGCTATGGGGCGATAGTGTAATTGTATGTATTGTACGATATAGATATGATGAACTGATGAAATGATGATGATGATGGGATACAGTAGAAAAGTAAAGTTGATTACTTGATAGAAATTTGAAAATGGGAATTAATTTGAAAGTCTTTCTTTTCTTTCAAACAGGCACACACACGGACTCTCTCTTTCTGTCTCTCTGCCTGTCTCTCTTCTTTCTCTCTGTCTTGCTCTCTTTACTTTCTCTTTTTTTTTACCTGTTTTTTTCTGTTGTCTTTTTTCGTTTCGTTTTTCCTTTGTGTGCTTTTTTGGTTGGTTTTCAATACAAATTTGAGTTGACTTTGTTTTGACAAATATGGTGATATAGAATGTATATATGTAGTATAAGCTGGTATTCTAGTATCGTTTTAAACTAGTTTTATTTTATTCTGTTCAATAATAGATTGTTCTTATTTGTTTGTTTGCTTGGTTGATTGTTTGTTTGGCGGGTTGGTTAGTTTGGTTTGTTTTGGTTTGATTTGTTTTGGTTTGTTTTTTGTTCTTTTCTTTGTTTCGGTATTTCTAGTTTCTTTGGAAATAAATTTACTGATGCAATTAGTATAAAATAATGCTACCACAGAGAGGTGGAAGTAATATTGGAGATATTCGGGGATGTGCTGATTGTACCGCATGTATGTGCAACACAGGTTAATTGGCCGTGGTGCGCTGTGCAATGTAGTCACATTCGAAAGAGAAAAAACGTGGAGAAAGAGAGGTGGAGATGGGTGGTCTAAGTGCCCCAAATAAACACCCTGAAGGACAAGCAACAACAGCTTCTTTGACATCACGAAAGTGGAAAATGGGTTGCATGTCGATGCTGCGGTCCGCACGAAAGTAAAGATAAGGGTTTGAGAATTACTTGTGCTTCTTGATAGTTCCACTGTCAACCGCTCCTTGCACACTGCATGTTATTACCCCTGGTATGAAAGCTTTGCTTAATCTGACGATCATGCATCGATGGATTTTAGTGATACGGACTATTATCTCATTGCAGTTGAAGGTATTCTTACAGCAGTGTATAGGGGGTGCGATACTCGGGTATTAACATCCGCAACACGTGATGTGACTTTTAATTCTTTAAGTATCTGCACCTTGTTTTTTTCGTCAAACCCCATCTCAGAAAAAGGAGAAAAGAGAAAGGTGCTATATTATGTAATGTGTAATACGTCATTTTTCGTCTTTTCGGAAAAAGCAGGATGTGGGTGTAGGGCGGCGTTGTACACATATAGACAAGGGAGATATGCTTTTTTTATGGAAACGCCCAATTGCAAACATGCGGTATATTCCTATTTTTCATATACATCTACTCCTAAACGGAAGTTTTCGAAATCATGTGATTTGATTGCATGATTAACTAACATTTGAACAAAACCAGCGCTACTGTAAGACGTGGGGTAACCATTTAACAAGCGTAACATTGCATTACAAAAAAAGAAAAAAAAAAGGAAAAATTAACAATTAAATTAACAAGAGCTTTTGTATCAGTTTTTGATATGTCGTATTCTATCGGATTTACGCTCCAGCTAATTTGACATGCAAAATCAGTTCGAAACTTCTACTTACAAAAACATGCCGCAAAAAAGCGAACGTACAATCCATTTGTCTATGATAGTAACAAGGGGAATGAGAGCCGTGAAAATCCGATGTCTCCTGAACAACTAGGATCTATAGCGTTTCCTCAACAGAAATTTCAGTGATGTATAAAGCACATTGACTGGTTCATGTCTTGCTTCTACTGGCAGCTAAAAGAATCCCCAGCAGGGAAAAAGTAATTCAGAAGACAGCAACAGATCTACTTTGGAATAAATGGGATTGCTTGAAGTTTTTCGATTTGTGGGGATGCTGCTGGTTGAACGGTTTTCTTTGAAAACCCGTGACGTGTATGATTAATGAGTCCTCTATAGTATGCATATATGTATTCGGTATGCTGTACCTTACTCCGCCTTGAGCGGGGTGTTTCTTTTTCGGCTGGTAGCAATATTGCTGTTAATCGACTTGAAAAGATATAAGGATGGTGACAAACAAACATCGTCGTTTTTGCTTGACAATGTCAAGGTTACGATCCCAGCAATAAAGAAGATGTAATTGTCCTGAAGCTATAGGGATCCGATCCGCAATTTTCTCGTATTTCTTTTCGTTTCTTTTCTCTTCTCTTGTCATGCCTTCTTCCTTTTCTTTGTTAACCCTCTCAAATATGGGTTTCGGCTTCTGCATTGTGCGTTAAAGATACCCATACTGTTATCTACGAAATTTGTGAACAATATAAAATGCATTAAATCTCCAATAACTAAAGTAGAATTAAATAATAGAACTAAATAAAAAAATCAATAAATAAATTATTAAAATCAACTTTTGCAACCATGTCTACCAAGTCAAACTGTCTACTCAAAACTTTTTCACTGCCATTCAGTTAAACAGACATTAGGAAACTCGGTTTCTTCTTGATTATCAACACCACCTCTGAAATTATACTTACAAGCATATTTTTTTACTGGGAACCACCAATAAACAAGCATACAAATCACATACACTACCAATACAACACAGAAATAATTCATTCCTTCAGCTGTAACCGGATAGTATGCCGGGAAACTAAAGAAAACCAATGCGAAAATACACCATGCTAAAAGAATAAAATTGCAGAACACTCCAAATTTGCCGAGCCAAAATGGACCAGGACGAATTTGACGTTTACGCAAAAGTAAACAAATGACTGGGATGGAATATGCAATTAAAAGAAACGAGACACATGCTAATGCGGTGGCCTGTAATGCAGCATCTGAAAACACCAACACTGAAACAACGGACACTAGTACTGTTGAGAATAAATGTGCGTATAATGGACCACCGGTTTTTGGATCAATGATTGACAAGTATTTGGATAATGGCAACCCATTGTCTCTGGCAAAACTCCAACATAACCTCGCTTGCCACGTCTGACAAGCAACCGTACATCCAGAAGCAGTGAGGAAAACTAGCGAACCTAAACATATGGCACCGGCCTTGTTTTTCAATGCTTGGTAATAAATATCCAAGATTGGCAAACCAGTTGAAGAATTAACAATTGCGTCCAAATTATTGATACAAAAGAACATGGCTATGGAGTAGGTAAAAGCGGTTGCGAAGCCAATAGCAACTGTTGATAGAACAGCCTTGGGGATATCTCTTTCAGGCTGGGAGGTTTCTTCACTTAGATGAGTTACACTATCAAGACATGAAAAAGACCAAGCAGGGTTGATCAACCCAACAATGAATGCAATACCTTTGGAAGACCATCCGGTACCATTTGTGAACTCAACAAATACAAAATGAGCGGTATTATAATCACCTCTCGAACATACCAACACCGTTATTAAAATAATCGTATATGATGTTAATGAAATACCAAATATACTATTACCAATTATGGGCAAGAATCTATGCCAAACATTAAACAAGAATAAAAACCAATTGACAATATTGTATATGATAAAGATTTCCCATTTTTTCGTAACGTGTTGTGGATGAGCTAGGTTCCAAAATCCCAACAATTCTAGAGCCAAGGCTAAATTCATTGAAGCCGTGGTGAATATTGATCCGCCCCAAGATATGCTCCCGGTGATGTATGCCCAGAACGACGAGTACTTCTTGGGAGCCAAGACCCTCGCCCACACATACTGTCCCCCAGCAGACGGCATGGCACTTGCCAATTCTCCTAGAGATATAGCAATACAAACGGAAACACAAGCAACAATCAAGATCCCATATACAATCAAAAGAGGCCCACCCGATTGGATACCCGTGACTAACGACGAGGAAATACCTAACCAACTGTTAGTCAACGAGAACCCAATCATGATGATACTCAACGTTGAAAAGTTCCTCTTCATCTCTCCCGGCTTGGAGATTATTGAAGATTCTTCAATACCACTTACTTTCTTCTCATGGTCGGGAAACGAGGTGGTGGTTGGACTCATGAAGGAGTCTATTTTCTCAGTTGAATCACTCATGCTTGAACCTATAAAAAGAAGAGCAAGAAGTGAATGGAAATTTTGTACAAAATAGATAAGAGTATTAGAAAAGGGTTTGTAGAAAGATCTGAATAATGTAATAGTGATTTACGGTTAATTAAATACTTCTCTTAGATTTAAAAGAGTGTGAAAAAACTGATAAAAAAATATAAAAAAAAAACAAAGAAAAACAGCGACAGCGGCGGTCGTGTAGATAGTTCAATACTGCATAACCGCTGAACTATACGGTTTCGTAAATGCCAGAATCTTCAGTATTACTATTTAGTATCGAAAAGAAATAGCTTTCAATGACAGGATTAGTCACATGATATACAAACTGTTTACCTATAATTCCTTTTACATTGTTTGACAACTTTTATATTGACTGGTGAAAACATTATTTTAAAAGTCTTTGAGACGAAAGTAGGAGAAAAGAAAAAAGAATAAATTGAACGATAAGCTGATTGTTTAATTGACCGTTGAAAACAGCACATTTTGATTCGTTGATTGTGTATGCGTCTATATGCAGTACTTTAATAAAAATCCAAAGCCCTTTTCTTTTGTTTATTGTTATTTAAGCTGTCTGCGAGATCTCGTACTTTGAGTTTCTTATGTGCACACGATATTGAATTTACATCTATATTATATTTCGCCATATTCACAGTATCACGTGTAAAACAATGAAATCCTTGTTCTACAATTCATGCTCTTTGGTATTACTGCTGTTATCCTCTGTTCTGTTCTGTTCTGTTCTGTGGTGGGTCTTTGAAAATGAGTGTTATGAGCGAATAATAAGTTAATCGATGACAAAAAAACTATTTAAGGATTAGTTGGAGCAACAAAACGAAGTCCAACGACGACGAGGAAATCGTGTAGAGGGGGGGGATTCAATAGTGGATACCCATAATTGGAGGTTATTGAAAGAGATAAGTACCTAAAAAAAAGTCTCTGCCATACATAACAGGATCTGGATTGTATCGCTGGCCTAACTTATGGGCATACAGGACAAGCATTTCTGAGTTAAACAAGCCAAGCCGTCAGAAATTGTCACCAAGGCTGCTTTATCTCATCAAGTGGTAAATGAGTCGGTAGCTATAGAGCCGTTTAACTGGGACCTTGGTTTTGTATGTAAACTCGGTGTTTCACGTCGTTGTCTTAGTCTTGCATAGGCACGCAATGGCTGCCTTGCATCAAGAGATTACCATGGCGCTTTTAGAAGAACATTTGGTTGTGTAAGTGGGCTGATTCAGAGCAGAAAGAGCGGAAGCAGAGCCAGAAAGAGCGGAAGTAGAGCCAGAAACATAACGTTGCTGAAGAAACAATTTTCAACACTTGCAGCCAATATTGTCGATCAATTAATACTCTCATCGAAAATAAAAATTCAGTTGATCGGCAAATATCTGAGAGCTGAGTTTCTAAGCAGAAAGAAAGTACAATTAGAATTAAATGTTATAAAAACATTGGGAAATTATTACAAGAGAACCATAGTTTGTTGATCTGTCCAAATCTCTCACAGTCAACACATTTAATCCGACACATTTAAATATTAAACTCCTTGAGCAAAATAATAGAAATATTTGCATCCACTGACACCTCTCTTTCATCATAACTTCCAGACAGGTTCTTAAAAGATACAAAATAAAGTTTGTTCTATCCATCAACACATCGCATTTTATATTGATTGAAAATAGACAACTCTTATTGACTATCATAAGTAAACACTGGTATCAAAAACTGATCCCAATACGTGTTCTGGTAACAATAGCCACAAGAGATTATCCCATTATAATGCACTGTCTAAAGTGATGGATTACTTTTGGACAAAGTGAAGAAGAAAAGAAGGAAGGAAAATTTAAAAAAAGATTTCTAAATTCATGACATTTATACTGGAAAAAAAAAACCTTGTAACTTACAGTTTGCACATCCATACACCAACTGATTTCTGTGCTTGTTTTTTTCTCATCTTCATCTGACCGTGCTGCCATTTTCAACCAGTAGACAGCAAGAGGTATATAGCCATTCAATTCATCAATCAATCAAATGTTTGGTACTAAAGTAAATACTGGAGGTGGTTTCACTTTTGGTCAACCAGCCAATCAACCACTAGGTGCACAGCAGCAACCTCAGCAACCTCAGCAACCTCAGCAACCACAACTGGTGTTACCACAACAACAACAACAACTGCAGCAGCAGCAGCAACCAAGAGTCTCAATTGGATCAACATCTCAAACAACAATTAGTCCAGCTGCTGCTGCAACGTCAAGTAATGCTTCGTTTTCATTACCAACATCAATAAATACCAGCAGCGGCAATAAATTATTGAAAGAATTACTTGAATCAGCCAATAACTTGCCTAAAAGAAGTGATAACATTGAATTAGGTTCAATACATCTTACATTGAACGAATTACAACGCAAGTCTCAGCAATTAAGAAAAAAAGAAGAAAAACATGCAAATTTTACCAAAGCTCATTATTTATTGGCTGGAAGTGGCGTAAGTGCCGAAGAAATTGAGGATGAATTAAATGCAGTTCGTTTACCTCACGGTGGTGCTGCTACTGGTACTCCTGTTGGTCCTAGACCGGTTAGCACAGAAAATATTGAATACTACCTCAATGCAAAGAAAGATGAGAATATCTTGAATACTATTGAACAGTCACTATCTTTGGCTTCTAAAGATTTTGATGATTATATTAATAAAAACATCTCCATAGATTGGAAAGTTAGAAGAGATGAATTAAGGAAAGCAGTGGGGCTAAGAACTAGTACCAAATTCAATGAAGAAACCATTAAAAACTCCGTAGTTTGGAAATCTAACTCTGCTGCTGCCAATATTTTGACTCCATTAAATGCAGGTGGATCTCCAGTGAGACAAATGACTAGAGAAAAGTTTGAGAATCATGCTAAAATAATTTATTCCTTGAATGAAGCTCGTTTGCAATCTAAAAGCTTTCCTTTGTGTTTGAATTTTAATGAATTGAATAAATTGCAAAATGATTTGAAGTCAAAACAAATATCAGAAATCTGGAAGATACTAATCGAATTAACTGGTGAAAAATTTGCTAAAACAAGTCAAGAGCAAAAATTTTTTAATGCCCCAAAAGTTGAATTAAATGGAATAATCGTAGAAAATAGTAAAAACTATTTGCAACTGGAATTCTACAACTACATTGATGAACTATATGTTAAAGATAATAGCAAGTCAGAAAATTTCCTACCTGCAACAAATTTAAATAAGATTTCTTATTTTATTCATCAAATTGTTTTGAAAAATGATCCTGATTTAGTAAACAAGACTTTATTAGTTAATGGCACACCAATTTGGGCTCTGATTTTCTATCTTCTCCGTGCTGGCTTATTATTTGATGCCGCAGAATTGGTACTTCGTAATCGTGAGTTATTTAATAAGTTTGACAAGAATTTTCCAGTTTATATTAAAAAGTATGTTGATAGCGATGGCCATATTTTACCAGCGGATCTCTCTGAAAGGTTACATCAGGAATTCAACCAACAATTTCAATTCATTATCAATGACGTTGACACAAACATAAACTATGATCCCTACAAGTATTCAGTGTACAAAATTATTGGAAAATGTGATTTGAGTAATAAATCCTTGCCTCAAGCAATCAATTTGAGCATCGAGGACTGGTTGTGGTTCCATTTATCAATAATCAATGAGAATCAACCGGAAAATGAGTCTTCGCTAATATTTGAGAATTATAACCTATTGAATTTGCAAAATAGAATTATACAATTGGGCCCAAAAAGTTTTTTGTCATCGCCAAACAATCCATTATATCTAAAGACTTTAATATTGACCGGTCTTTATGAGATGGCTGTCCAGTATTCTTACGAACATGTTAATGAATGTGATGCTGTGCATTTAGCAATTGGTTTAACGTATTATGGATTACTACACTGCTCGACTTTTAACAAAGACACATTATTAACTGTTCACAATAATGAGTATAAAATCAACTTTAGTAGATTGATTGGCGCATATACTACAACTTTCAAGATCAGTGATCCTAAGGTTGCATGTGAATACCTCATATTGATTGCTTTAGCAAAAGGTGGTGAGTCTAAAAAAGAAATTGCCGTTTGCCATGAAGCATTAAGAGAGTTGATTCTAATTTCTCGTGAATTTGGTATTTTACTTGGAGAATTAAATCAAATTAATGGTACTAAGCTCTCTGGAATTTTGGAAAAACAAAGAAAATTAATCAAGTTAGACAATATTGATGAGTTTTACCAACGGATAATTAAAATTAGTGCCAGCAAATGTGAAGCAGAAGGTAGAATTTTTGATGCATTATTATTATATCAGTTGTGTTGTGATTATGATACCGTGCTTTCATTAATTAACAAACTATTGGCAGAAATATTTGCAACTTCTGATTTAACTAAGCCAATAATTAAGTTTGGCAACTATGAGGCTTTATCAAGTGGATTCACTAGTAGTGATTCTGAAGATACAATTGATAATAACATCATTTTATTATCTGAGCATATAATGAAAGTTTTTAATAACAACAGTCATATATTAAGCAGCGTCTCACCAAAGAAGAAGCAAACTTGTGATTCATTATTACCCATTATACGTATTAGGGAATTGTTTTTGAAGAAAAATTGGCGTGAAGTAATTTCTGAAATAAGCAAATTGGGTTTAGTTCCAGCAGGCTCAGAGGATGATTTAATCAAAATCAGAGATATGAGTGAAATGATACAGAATAATGATTTGGATGATAATTTAATAAAAGTTATACCATCGTTATTAATTTTGGTAATGACCAGTATTTCACATTTAAATTATGATATCTTGACAAGAAGGTATCAATCAATCAGTAATGAAAGAGATGAATTAGCTCATTGGAAAAAGATTGCAAAAAATATCATGATTTATGCTGGTATGGTTCAATATAGAATGCCGAGAGAGACTTATAGTTTATTGATAAACTTAGAATCACTGTTGTAGAGGGGAAAAAAGCATTTTTTTTTCAAACAATACATTCTTGTATAGTCAAACAATATACAAATGCCACCGAAGAAGAAATCGTCGACTGTTCCCTATAAATTCCCGCAAGGATTTCTCAATCTACTGAAATCTCTAACCAAGAGCTTCTATAAACCTGCACCGGAATCAATAATAAACGACCGAATAATAATCGTCAAAAGTTTCTTCACAAGTGAATTATGCAATGAGTTAATCAAATCATTTGAAACAAAACTAAATTTAGAAACAACTCCAATTATAAAAAGTAAAGAGTATGCAGCCAGATTCAACGACCGTACTTCATTGAACGATTTGAACTCGGCCGACATACTATGGCAGTATCTCCGCTCGATCCTAATGGCTAATTCATATGATGACGATGACATCCTGGAAATAAATGATATGTTCGGTGCAGCTGTTGGATTGAATCCCCAGTTGCGTGTGTATAGATACAAGCGCGGGCACCACTTCGGCCAACACTACGATGATTCCGTGGTTTGTCCCGTCCCGCCGAAGGGCAATAGGAATGGGAGAACAAAGTGGACATTGTTGATTTATTTGACGGGGGATGATGAGTTCAGAGGCGGCGGAACAATATTCTATTCCGAGAAGAGAGGAGTCGAACCGTTGAATGTGCATCCTAGTAAAGGCATGGCGCTTTTGCATAAGCATGGTGATGATTGCTTGAAGCACGAGGCTGAAATTGTGGAAAGCGGTGAGAAATGGGTATTACGTAGTGATGTTGTATTTCCTATTTAGACTTGAAGAACTCGGTAGATTGCTCTAAAATTCTTGACGTGGGTGCGATTCTATCTTTAACCCACTTGCTCAACTTATTTTGGATTCTAGGTAAATTGAATCTCTTGTCGATTAGGTAGATTGTTGAATAATCATTAATATGTCGAATGCTTCTTCCTATACTTTGGTTAACTGATCTCATACAAAGATTCTCGTAATAGTTTCTTGATTTATCTTTAGCTTGCTGCGATGAACCGCCTTTGGCTAGCACACTAGATTCGATGAATTTCCGTTTCGCTACCATTTCACCAGAGTAAGCATTTGGGTATGGTAATCCAACCATTATTACCGCTCTTGCTAAATTATCGGAAAAATTTATACCTTCTGACATTTTACCACCAACTACAGAAAACAAAATTGCACCCATTCGATCGTGATTTATAGCAGATGAATACTTACCCAAGACTTGTTCAACGTTTGACGGATCGGTAGGTTCCTGGAATATTGATTTGTGTAATTCCATTGTCTGCAACATCCCACTATTCTTCCAGAACTCTAAAACTTGATTCAAGTATTTGTAACTTGGAAAGAAAGTTACTATTCCAAAAGGTATGATTTTGCATATTTCGATGAAAAAAGTACCCAATGCATTTAATTGATTATGCTCATTTCTTTTATCAAACACGAACTCAAACTCAGTTCCAAACATTTCACATACGGGAAATACCTGTAAGTTCTCCTTAGGTACAACATGTCCACAAGTAAATTTGTTGATCCTATCTTGAGATACCGAGGGAAATAGAAAATCAGTATAATCAGACATTGGTTCCATTGTTCCTCCACATAATAATACACATTTTACTTGATTAACAATCTCCTTGAAGACTCCACTTGGATCTAGTAGCATATAATTTATGGATACCAAATCATTACTTCTATCCCAGAAAAATTTTCCTTCCTTGGCTGGATTAGCTAAACTCTTTAAAAACTTTATAATAATAAATAGTAGTGGATTAGAGGAGCTTTTTGTTTCATTTTCGGATTGTTTAGAAATGTAGGATTCAATCTTGTATGCTATTTTGGATTTTGTTAGAAACTGATCTAATTTATGAACATTTACTAAATCACCTGTTGAATTCTTAAAAATATTCTCAATTTCAATTTCATCCCCTGGTTTGGCGTCCTTATTCTGTTCTATGAATTTGGTAAGTAATTGACATATTTTGATCAATTTCATCAAATTGATTCTGTTTCCACTATTTAACCTTTTCAAAAACTTATTTAAATATATTTTCAATGAATGTATAACTCTCGTCAATTGATCCACTGTAATCTTTACCGAGTACAATGACGTAATGGTATCTAAGATATTATGAGCTTCATCTACTACAAGTATTGAATTTTTTATATTCAAATTTAGAATGCTTCTGGTAGAGTCTTGGAGTATCATCTGGTACGGTAAGGATATAATTTCAGTTAATTCAATGCCTTTTCTCACCGAATAATAAGGACACACATTTAAATCTATACCTAGATCTCCTAATTCTTCAATATCTCGAATTTTAGCTAAACTTAAATCAGCAAATTCTTTAGTTAAACTTGAACTCATAAAGTTTTTGGGGAGATACTTACAACCAGATTTATCACGTTGTAGATCGATACATGCATCGTTCATGCTTTGATCGTCGCCCCTTGAACGAACCTTTTCATTTATGCACAATTGTCTTCTTGAACCTAAAGGAAGATATTTTGTTCGTTCATTCAATTCATCAAATGATGCCTCGAAATTCGTTAATCTTAATTGACTCGAGAATTGATTCAACTGAGAATGTGTTCGTGAAGAATAAAAGATTTTTATTGGGCATTCATTAATGTACGTTATTTCATTTCCGTGATTTATTGTTTTCATCAACTTGCTGATTTCTTTCGCAATTAACATGTTTTGGTCTTCAACTGTACTGCCAACTTCTGAATCACTGTAATAATCCACGGGTAAAAAGGATTCCTCTGACTCATTCAGAGCTTCCCTATACTTTTTCTTGACTCTACCACTCAAACTCTCTTCTTTTCTTTTGTTCTGTGAATAATCTTTTTCAATTTCATCAAGATATTGTTCATATTCTTTAAGTTTATTCTTGGATCGATTTACAATCGAGTCCTGATATGCCATTTTAACCCATTCAGGTTCATCATCACTATCATCTTGTTCATTGTGAACTTCTTGGAAAGTATTGTTTCTCTTGTATTGTCGTAGCCAAGTCATTGTGGAACATATGATTGATAATGTTTTACCTGTCCCAGTTGGACTTTCAAATATTCCTATTTTATAATCATTCTCGATGGTATCATATATTGCATCCATTAATTGAATTTGAATGTCATATGGAGTAAATGGATGGTTGTAGTTTCGACATGATGAAGATGGTACCATTTGTTAACAAACTTCATAAGATAACCCTTAGAAATAATACGCGTATTTTTTTCAAGAGTCATAATGCAAGATGCACTTTTCACAACCACCAAAGATCAAATGTCAATCATTAAAACTTTGAAACTACAAAGAGCGGGTTTGGCATTGACTCAAAACGATCCAATCCAATGGTCAGATAATTTACAACTTGCTTTAAACCTATATAATGAATTACTAATATTAGAGCCAAGATTACCATCGTACCATAAAGTCATAACCAAAAATAAGGCTATATCAATATTAGACCCTAAAGAGTTATTTTTGAGAGGACCAGCTTTACACACTGAAGCAATTGACAATTTACCTCTTGGTAGATTTTTCAAGGTCGTATTCAAAGATGGTGACGAGTTTTTAAATTTCACAATCCAGGATCCCGTAATTGTGGGTCATCAATGGACACCAAGCTTTGAAAACTCGAGAGACAATTTGTTAGGTGTGCTATTCAATACCGGTGAGTTATTAGTCTTGAGTAGACAAAATATGCTGACTTATCATTACGTAGTGAGGATCAATGTATTTGAAAAATTAATTGAACATTATGGTATCATGAAAGATGGTGATCAATGGTATGTTAGTGCAAGTGAATATAACAATTTAAAAATTAAATGCTTTGCATTCAGTATACTTGAAGGGAAATTAATGTTATCTATTGTTGATCATAGCAATAAGTTGCTTCTTTTTGAAATTGATGATGATTCTTTTCACGCTAGAATAGTTTCAGAACAAGATTTGAATGTAAACACTTCGAGAATAAAGTGGTGTAGTGATCAACTTATAGTGATTGGAATGGACAACTCAATAAGCTTATTCAATGTAAGTCATAAAGATTGCATCAGTTTCTCGGAACCAAATTTGATCTATCCTTGTACTAAATCTCGAATAAATCAAACTCACTGTGTGATACATAATGAAATACAATATCTTATAAGTGCCTTTACGGATAATTTGGTTATTTGCGGAAGGGAAGGTTCTAAATTTGAATTCAAAACTGATATTTATGTATCATGTACGTCAATAGTAACAGGAATTCTTGATGATACCTTGACAATAATACTAGCTTATGAAAATGGGCAAATCTTAACCATTAAATTTGATTTCAAAACCAAAGAAATTACAAAAGTTCCCAATGACAAAGCTCTTACTACGTTCATAGATGGGGTTTCTTATGCTTATCAACTATCTAATGATGAAGATGATCTAATATCCGAAGCACAGATTATCATACATGGCTTAAAAGTCTTACATAATGGGCTTTTATGTTTGGTTTACAAAGTTATACCCAAGAATGCCATTTATTATAGAACACCAGCTTTAATGACAGCCCAAATTCAATTTTTGAAATTAAAAACTCCAATTGGTTGTGAGAAAGAAATGATTAATATCACATCAATTGCTCGATTGACGAGTTTTTACTTGACTAATTTTGAAAAATTTCCTGTATTGAATAGTGATTTGACGGTTTCAAGACTAGACAAAGTTGATAGATTTATAAAAGAGTTGCAAATATTTGAACAAAATGAATTGAATGACACAAAAATGCCAATGAATTCGGATTTTGATATTTTTAAAGATTTTAAAGCCTTGCTAATTGAAAAATTCATCAAAGATTCAAAGATTATTAAGTTACAATTTCGGCATACATTATCAAAACTACTTTTAGCTTCATTACACCTGTTTGTGAACGATGAGAATGATTTATATGATCTGGTTTTAAGGGAAATTGAGAATCGAAAGATATGCATTGAAAATACAATAATTATTTATTTAAGATCATTAATTTTGAACTTTTACAATGGAAAATCAATCAAAGATGAATACGATAAGTTTTCATTAATTACAATGCATCAACATTTACGGGAGCATAATATTGGAATAAATGTTAATATTCCACAATCTGCAGAAGTTACAATAAGTACCAAATATTATTCCGAAACTTTTCAAGTTAATGTAGATGATATAATACGCGATGATAAATTAATTATATCTACATTAAATCATGGTTGGACACAATGTAAATTAACGAATCTACCACTTTTAAGAATGAACAATAGAACAGATGAATTATCTCAGTTTAGATATATTATCAAAGAGCAAGATTTTGGGGAATTAATCAATGCTATATTGACATCTATAAAATTTTGTTATATAAGTGGCAATAGAGTTTATGATCTTAAATAAAATCTTCAACAAATTCACCATTTAAAACTTTAAATTGTCCACTCCAAACACTTTCTGTTATACACCAAGCCGTTAAATCTTTTGAGTTATCAGGAATTGGTTGAGATACTTTTGTTATAATATAGCCCATATTTAATAACGCATTTGAATATACAATCATTGATAGTATAGGAAATTTTTTAATCATATAAAAATAAATCAATCCGATACCAAATAAAACTCCACTTCTGGTATTTATCCATTGCTTCTGTTCTAACGGAGTAAATTGAATTCTACTGAAATATGGAATTAATAAATCTTCACTTAAATTCGATGCGCCGTAAAAAGTGGTTAATATTAAAGCAGTGTAATGATAATCTGAAACCTGCAAAATTGTAATTAATAAAAGGGATAGCACTGTGCCTAATTTGTCTAAAAAGATTTGAAATAATATGAACCCAACCGCAATCGATGAAAACTTGTTTGGGAATACAAAAGTTAACAAGAATATTGTGATATTTAGCAAGTAATAATTTGTGTATCTCTTGATAAATAACTTGAATTGTCTTGAAAATCTCAATTGATAAATCAAAGTATCATACCAACCACATTTGTATTCAATTTTAGGATCAGGCAATTTAGTGTAATTCTCATAAATTTTGGAATTGTCAGAAGCACTTGTGTATCTTAAATTAGAAAGAAATAAATGTTCCAAATCATTATCAAAAAAGCTGTACAATGTAATAAAGAAAACATCTAAATTCATAAAATATTTTAAAAAATATTCAATATTAGCAATAAGATCCACTCCGTTGATATGAATGTTTCCGGAATAATTAACAGTAAGATTCACTCCGTTGATATGAATGTTTCCGGAATAATTAATAGTCAAAATCACCAACTTCGTGAGATAGATTGGACCACTCAACAATACATAAAGAAGCAACGATAACTTCAAAGTCTTCATGAAAATCTGGCAGTTTTTGTACGTGTAAAACTCTCTATTTATTAATGTTCTATATATTGATAGTAGTGTTAATTGTATACTTCGTAATATGATCCATATTGAAAAAGATTCGGATGGGTTTGAGATGAAAATTGGTGATGCCATTGTGTGCTCGTATAATATACAGATTGATGAATTGCTGTTTGTATATTAAATGTTAAAGGATTCAACAATGCCACTAATGAGATCAAACCTTCTTTTTGAAGTGTTGGTAAGTAGTTCTATTTGTATAGTATAGTAGCAAAGAATTACAAGGCTGGTCTGGAAAAAACGTGGTATTTATAAAAGGTTACGAAACGTACTTTAGTTGCAATGACTATATCGCTCAACTTATAGCCACAGTACCTTTCTAGTTGCTAACCAAAATGCTATGTAGACCGCTTCTTTTATTCCTTCTTCTGATGTAATACGTTTGAATTGCTTAAGGGTGCGTGGTGATTGTTCAATGTTTGCTGTTGCATTAAAGCTTAGCACATTCGTGTCGAGAAAGTGGAATCTGGTACGACACTGAGATCTAAGAATCCTGTTTTTTTTTGATTCAGCTACACGGCCATTTTGCCAATTATAATTACAACGAAAGGCAACATATGTCACGTTTCCACTTTCGTATAAACCCATCGTATGAATGCATTACACTTTAAATGAACATTCTATTCTTTATCTCAAATTTACTTTGATGACTTCACACTCTTGTGGACAAGAACGGTCAACATTCTATAAATTGTTAGATAATAACAACAGATATGCGGGCAACCCAGAAGGTACTTTGAACTGAAAACTATATAGGGACTTGTTAGAGATTTAATCATGACTCAGTTAAGTCTTCTTTTATGGGTAACTGAATTGATGCACCCATTCAAGTTATAAATTCAAAAAGGAAGGTATTTGCATTTTTTCAAAACAAGATGCTCGGTATTTATTCTCCATATCTTTGTATTCTTTACAAAGGCACTGTCAAATCAGAGTCACATATCGGAGTCCAGTTTTGTAACCCATTTGACTTCGTTATTTGCAACCGATGTAACAAGAAGTCAAAATAGTAGACAACTTGCCACATAGATTATAGACTCCTTGTCGGCTCTTTTGCCTCACTAGGCATTCTTTTACCATCCTTGTTCGAATTTGTGGTATCTTTTGATGTACATGTAAATCATGAGTGTAATATGTGTTATGTGTTGTAGTTCTCTTTTCTCTGCAAGTTTCCCATAAAAATTTTTTAGGCTTCGGAGGGGAATATGAAGCATTGATATATAAACATAAATCGGCTTCCAAATTGTAATTAATTTATGAATTATTAATTGGGTAATTAAATAAGCTTAATTGATTCATTAATTAGTATTACCAAGCTTTCTTGTTTTCTAACTCTGACTTCAACATGTCATCGGTGTATTTGCAACCATCTATAGAATTAGCTCAGCCTTACGAACGAACAAGTTTGAAAGAAGTGACACAAATTTTACCCATTAAACCTCCATGCCGTATATTTTTCAAAAATGAATTAGAGCAACCATCAGGCAGTTTCAAATTAAGAGGTATTGGACATTTGGTTAATAAATCCGTCAAAGAAGCAATTACACGTTATCTGAATAAAAGAATTCATGTCTTTGCATCGAGCGGTGGCAATGCTGGCTTAGCTGCTGCCTATCTGGCTGGGTTTTATAAAGTCAAATGCACTGTTGTGTTACCCACTATATCTAAGCGCATTGTTCAGGAAAAGTTGAAGTCATATGGTGCTGAAATTATATTATTTGGAAACACTATAAATGAAGCTGATCACCACTTGAAGAATTTAATGAACTCAATTGATTTAGACAAAGTTCATGCCGTGTATTGCCATCCTTTTAATAATCCATTGATTTGGCAAGGTCATTCCTCTTTGGTTGATGAAGTATCTCAACAATTAGCAAATGATAAAAAACTGATTAAAGGAATGGTTTGCTCTTTTGGTGGTGGTGGTTTATATAATGGTATCTACCAAGGCATGATTAACAATAATATTTCTGGGGATATACTTTTAATTGAAACTTTACAGGCACCAACATTAACAGAAACAATAGAGGCAGATAGAATTGTAACTTTAAATTCGGTTAATTCTTTAGCCACTTCGTTAGCGTGCTCATATACTACTGAAAAATCATTGCAATATTATAAAGATAAATCAATGGGAGTAGCTTCCAAATTAGAATTAATCGATGATACGGAGGCATTAAGGGCTTGTATCGCTTACAATAACTGTTGCAAAGAAATTGTGGAACCGGCTTGTGGCGCTGCGTTATCTGTATGCTACAATAAAATTGACCTATTATACAAACATTTTCGTCATTTAAAACCAGATGATATTGTTGTAATTGTTGTGTGTGGTGGTTCCTGTACAACTGAAAGTGATCTTGATGTTTTTGAGCAAATTATAAGAAAATCAGAGTTCAAATTGTAGCGGATCAAAAAAATATATTAGCTACCATTTGCTGAAGTACGAAACTATCTTAAGCAATTTAGTGTAATTGATGTATATTTGCAAATAAATTAGTGTAAAAATTTTCGAATGTAACCAACCTCGTTATCGGCTGCAATTACATTTTAGCAACAGTGCTTTTTCCCTCGGTATTTTTAGTACTAGCTGTGCTGGTATAATATAAAATGTTAAGTTGGCCGGTCTTCATTAGAGATGAAAGTACTAAGCGTCATGTATGATTATCACAACATTCAAAAATCGGTTCAGCCCAATTTCATACATCAATTCCATTTCATTCATTTCAATTCTGTTCAAGACTATTCAGCGGCATGCTTACCTCCGTTGCAAGCCCAAATCTTTCTATCAAAAATATTTCGTTGATGATAGCACATACTCATCTTGCATTTACAATTAAGCTGTAGTTACCATCGCCGCTACTTAAAACTATTTATTCTAAAGTTTTCCTTGAGGTAAATGAGTACGCTTTAAGTTGCTAAAGATTGAAACGAGAAATGCAAAAACTTGCCAGCTGCAAGTTTATGTCTTCGTATAAAAATTAGGTGCAAAAAGGTAAAAACAAAAGCCATGAAGGGTGCGAGATTCGAACTCGCGCGGTCAACTGACCAACAGATTACTCCGGAACATTGGGGTTCGAACCCAATTTCTTAAGTCTGTCACCTTAGACCAACTCGGTCAACCCTCC
>JAJMBC010000042.1:0-37250 GCA_030572795.1 Nematodospora anomalae
AACAACAACAACAACAACAACAACAACAACAACAACAACAACAACAACAACAACAGCAGCAACCTAAAGCTCAACCTGCGTCTTCACAACCGGTACAACAATCGCAACAGGTGAGAAGTAACATCAGCTCGCCGAACCTGAATAATATTCAATCTGGTAAATCGGTTCCAATTCAAGGAGTACCAGCACCGCCACCACCACCACAACAACAACAGCAGCAGCAGCAACAACGTGCGCGTATACACTTCCCACCAGCACAAGTTTCCGCTATTATCAATACCATACAAACTCAGAATCCGGGATTTACGAAAGAACAGGTTACGAAATTGGCGGCGCAATATCTTGCAGGACTTCAGCAACAACAGCAACAACACCAGAGACCATCCCCACAGAATAGATTTCCGCAAAACCTTCAACGCCAGATGTCGCAACCTGCTGCAAGATTGCTGCAACAACAATTACAACAAATGCAGAGAAATCAAACTAATGGAAATGTAAGCCCCAATCCCAGACAATCAAACCAACAGCAAATTGCATCATTGTCACCTGAAGAAAGGCAACAACTACAAATGTTACAGGCAACGACTAGCCCTTTGTCACCTCAAATTTTTCCCCAACAACTATCTAAAAATCAATCAGCATCGCCAATGTCTGGTTCTCCGAATTTAGCGTATGCTAATCCGGATGCCCATGCTGGAAGAAGTACTGCTACAAAAAGACAGGGCCCATATTTCTCGTCGTCTCTGTCCAATTCCGAGTAAACAGATTAAATCTTCAGAATAGAATTATAAATGTATATACTAAATGAACTCTTTTTCACTCGGAAAAAACTCTCAAAATTGAATTATCTGCGCACGTTAATAGCGTCTCTTTCTCTTCGACTCACCAACGCATCACCCATGTCCATACGCCAATGTCCAGAAGATCTAAAGCAGGCATTGGCTATTACACCACTACTTAACCTAATGCCCAAGCAGGGAATCGCGCCATTAGTTAGTTTTTCTCAAATTGTTCCCATTCCAGATGAATCCAATTTTACAACCAACAACACAAAACGTGTTGATCCCCATGATATATCCACTATAAAGTTAGTAGGTGACGAGTTTTTATCTTTTAATGATGAGGAGTTAGATAGAATAAAATTTAAGAAGTTTCCTTCCACATCTAATAGTGCATCGATCAATTTAAAATTGACACCATTTGAAGAAAGCGTTGTTGCTAAAGAAGTTATAAATGACTCAGCATATATTCCCTCCTACAATGAACCAGTTGAAACTCTGAGATTATCTGTACGAAAGAAATACCGCGAAGATGAGCAATCAATGAAATATCATAAGGAAAAATACCAAAAGAAATTTCTGAAGGAACAGTCTATAATGAAGTCAACCCAAGGGACAAAAAGACCGACGCTATCAGATAATCAAGGGCCAGACCGAAAAGTGGTGAAGCTTTCTGAAGTTCAGTTGAAGAGTATGGCAGTCGAGTACTTGAAAAGATTTGCGGAAGAAGATCATATTCTGAATACTAGTGAAGAATTCGAACAGCTTCTCAATTCGATAACGCGTATTGAGCCAAACGCAGCAGAAGTTAATAAAGGTCATCTCAACACCATTCAGCGAATATCTCATAAACAACTTTGTGATTTAAATGAAAGATTAAATAATCTTGATGGGTCTGGTATTACGGAAATCATTGATTATTTACCAGATTTTATTACAGCTATTTTTGCCTCGCAATGCATCGTACTAATAATGATTAACAATCCAGTTAAATCATTGCAGGTCGATGAATATATCAGCTTGGTTGTGGATATTGTCCATCTTGTTGTGAACTTATTCGTATTCGCTATTTCAGCCGCTCCAAATGATGTTAATTTGCAATTGAGCGCAGACTCCAAACAAAAAATTTTCAAGCTAGCACTGCAGCTTGCATCTTTACTCAAGCAACTTGGATTACTCAATTCAAGGTCATCATTAGAGGAGCAAGTCCTTACTAAACTTGAATTTTTATGTGTTCAACTAATGTTTGATGAAAAGCTATTTGAAGGGAAATTTTTGGTAGAAAATATGCCAATTGATTCCATAAAACTTTGTGCCGCATGGTGTTTGATAGATATTTTTAAAAGCTCTTCAAATCAGCGGTCATATTTACTTAACGAGATATTGTTGAATTTTTCAAGACTATCTACTAAGAAAACATTAGCAAGAAAATTTAAGGTCCAGAGAGGGTTTAGTATTCAAATATTTACGATGATCTTAGTTAAATTTGTGCAAGTTGAGTCAGTCAATAGTGATGGAATCGTTAATATATCAAACAATATCGCAAGCGATATAATCAGAAGAGTTGTAGACAGACCAACTAACAACAAACCTATCCTAGATATGCTAATTGAAGATTTAATAGCATTAGTACCATTTCCCGAGTGGTCAGCATCGGAGTTTATTTTAACTTCCTTGTCCAAACAGATATTGAATTGTCTACAAACTCAAGACGCACCTCACATTGAAGTATATTTTTTGGATCTCCTAGGAATAATTTGTAATAAGGTACTTTCATTTGAGTACGACAAAAATGTAAATATCAGCAACAACGGAGTCTGTGCGATTATAGCTGATTGTTCCAATTACGATAAAAGTGGTGCATTAGATTGTTTGATGGCAAGACTAGATAAATTGAACGATATAAATTTATCTGAACTTAGCCGAAACCAACCGCAGTGTAAAGAAAATAACGATTCCATGTATTTGTCCATAATATTAAGTAATTTGGATCAATTCTGTTCGGTTTTTTTAGGAGCTTTTGGACAGTTTTTGGAGAGTTCAAAAACTAAAGTGAAAACTAAAGCTGTGAAAGTACTCGCTGCTTTGTCGGAGAAACGTCCAAATCTTTTAACATCTAGATCGCTTCAAGAATCTTTATCTGCCAGATTATTGGATGATGCAACACTGGTTCGAGACGCCGTCTATGATTTTATTGGGTTATATATTCAAAATCACCCCTCTGAGGCTGAGAATTTTTGCGGTCCATTATGCAATGCATTAGGTGACCAGGGTGTTCTGGTTAGAAGGAAAGCCATAAAATTGTCAAAAGATATGATACCTTTATTAGGTGATAAAGCTAAAGTAGCTGTTGCATCTAGATTATTAAGACGACTAGATGATGAAGAGGATTCGGTGAGGAATGATGCAGTAGCGGTTATTTTGCATAGTTGGTTTACACCATTAGCCTCAGAAAACCAAAGGAATTCTTTAAAATTGGTGTTGGACCTTATCAAGATTGCAAATTCTGGTGGTAAAAACTTGGTATATTTAGAAACATTTCTAGCGCGCTACGTATTGACTAACGGCGAACAAATTGGTGTACGAAAGTTAGTTGAGATTCTTTTGGATGCTGTCGCTGATGACGAACATAAGGAAGAGGCTTTACTAATACTTGCAATTTGTGCAAAGTATAAACCCTCATTATTTGGTCAAGATGAACTTATCGCACTAAAACCATTTATCACAGATGAATCTAATTGTAATAGTAAATCATATTGTTATGCATTAAAGGTTTTGAAATTGAGTTTATCATCATTAGAAACTTTACGTCCTGATTTTCTCGAATCAGTTCAGCAGTTTTTGCTCCAAAAATTGACCAAAATGTCAAGTAAAGAGCTACATGAAGCAGTTCCGAGCTTATGGAGGCTTTGCCAAATTAGTTCAAGTTCCATCAAAGTTGTAAATGCAACTGTGTCGACGATGAAATTGATCAGAAAATCCATTGAACTGAAGAAAAATGACAGAGTAGGCAAATTGTTGAGATTATTGGCTTGCTTTGGTAAGTATTGCGATTTGCAATCAGAGTATCCAGTATTTTTGCGGTCCAATTTAGGGTTGAAACCCAACGAAACTGTAATTAGTCTTGTGGTAAAATATATTATGGCTTTTTGCCACGAGAATGCTGGGGTCAATCAAATTCATGCAATTGCTAATTTAATTATTGTATGTTCCAATTTTCCAAGATTATTGATGTCAGAGCCAGTTCTTGCGGTGATTGACAAAGGATTGCTTTCAAATAAGCACTTAGTGAAAATTATTATACAGGGGTTTATTGACTTTTTGAACGAGAAGGATTTCGAAGCACAAAAGAAAGTTGGGTATGAAGAAAACAAATCAACTAATCTTCGATTAGATGTAGAAGTATTTCATGGCAATGGATCATCTACAGATAGCGCTTGTGCTGGGATAGTGCAACGATATCTTGGCAAAATGTTGTCGCTTAGTTTAATAGATCAAGGTGAATATTCTTACTTGCCCTTTAATTTTGTCCAGCTTGCATTAGAATTGGGATTCGCTAACCCGAAGATTTGTATTCCTACAATTCTTGCTTTGGAAGCTTCTCCAAATCCACTTATTCAATCGTCCGCTGGCAGAATTCATAAGGAATTATTCAATAAACATGAATCTTTAGTGGAATACAGCTATTTAGAAGGAATAAAGATGGCATTTGAAGCCCGTCTTTTGGCTACTAATTTTCTCAGTGCCATGTATGGTGTTGTCCTGCTTACTCAACATTCAAGGAAAAGATTTATTCAAGCCCTCTGCAAATTAATGATTTTAAATATTAATGGAGACGATTTGAAAAATCATCTTCTATTTTTATTGTATTGCATCGAAAGGATTGCTGTAATTGAGTTTAAAACAACTGAAGAAATCTTGATAATCTTGAATTATTTACAGGATGTCATACACGGTCCGGCTAAAGACTTCAATGAACAACAGCCTAAACAGAGTGGAGCCCATTTGGCTGCTTTTTCGATTTATGCCATTATTAACTTGTATAACTACTATGCACATACTTACGCTATTTCTGGTGAGACTATTGAAGCTTTTAGCTCACGAAGTTTGGAGATAGATTTGAAACAAGCTCCAAAACCAGTGAAGAGAAGTCTGCTAAATTTAACTTGGGTCTACGAAAACATTGATAATCCGCGAAGTGTAGATGCGTGCTTACAGTCTATGAAAGAATTTATATAATTTAATCTTATGACTCTTTTTTTTTATGTATTATTCTTCTCATACCTAATGGTAATTGAAACCCATCTGGACGTGTGGGAATATCTCGAAAATGGGTACCAAAGAATAGAAAGTCTTGGGCTACTATTTGCAAATTAATTTCTGATTTATCAGTTATATCTTCTAATCTTGTACGTGTAGACGAATGTTTTTTGGGTCTCAGAGACACTTTTGACACAATTTTTTCTTTACTCTCAATTAGTGCTTTATGTTTCGTTGAGAATTTTGCCATTTCTTGAGTAATCTTGACTGCCAAGTCGGTTTTCTGTCTCTCTCGTGGATCAATCTTGACAATTTTTGCAGGGGAAATTGGATCCATAATCAAACAGTGAATGTCATCTAAATTGAGTCTTATAACAGGACCATATTTCTGCCTCCTTTCGAGTTTTCTTCGTTTCCTTAGTTGTTCAATTGGCAAATCATACTCTACATCAGAATCTTCGTCTTCATAATTTATATAATCTTTTACATCATTGTTGAATATTTCTCTTCTTCTTCTCCAGTTTTCTTGTTTTCGTATAAACTTCTCGATCTCTTCAATTGTTAATTCTCTTTTACGTTCCATTTCTGCATGATCTCTCGGATCCTTTATTTTAGTTATATTGGGCAAATGCTTGATCCAATCATATTGGTTTAATTGTTGTAATTGAGACTGCAATGTATCTAATTCCCACAAACTCTTGAATTTCTCTTCATTAACCATCTGTTTCTCACCTTTTTTCATCTTACGATGGAAAATTTCATACAAAGAGTCAAATAAAGGATCATTTGAAGCTCTTAATTTAGGTAATTCGTGATATATCGTTGTTATGGGTGGTTCAGTAGGTAATTTAGGTAGTTCTGTGTCCCCGTAATAAGTGTATAATCGAATAGTGGGGTCTGCAGTTATCGGTATTTCTTTATCTTTATATAGAAATTCATTTAAGTTGTCAAAGTCAAATAATGCTTTATCATGGGCTTTAGGTTTCACATCCGTTGATCGAAGTTTTCTTGCTTGGTTCTTAGGAGATACCATTATTATGACGTATGTACTAACTCTGTTTTATGCGGGTGGAAGATGCGGTTAAAAAAATGTGTAAGATCAAAATTGATTATGTTTATTATTCACTCCATAAGATTCAAAGCAATGATAAACTTTCGAAGAAGAGGCAAGGAATCGAAGAAGCATGCTGCAATTATACCTGAATATAACGCTGAAATAAAATGGACCCCCAAATCTTTATCTTCAAGCAAGTGGTACAAGAATATAGCTATTCTCGTTGGGTGTTGGATAGTGCTAATCCATTATTTCGAACGAATTGTTCCATATAATACAATTAATAAATGTCAGTGGCAGAAGTGGGAATCATGGGGTAACGATCAACCGCATAGAATTGTTTTAATAGCTGATCCACAAATTGTTGATGATTATTCGTATCCCAAACAATTTAAGATAATAAATTATTTTGTGAGACGTTTGTGTGATAATTATTTGCATCGAAATTATGAGATTCTACATTCATTGCTCGAGCCGGATACTACCATTTTCCTAGGAGATATGTTTGACGGTGGAAGATATTGGGAAGACAAACAATGGATGGAAGAATACAAACGATTTAACAAGATTTTTCCTAAAAAAGTCAACCGTCGTGATCTAAGATCCATTCCTGGTAATCATGACATTGGATTTCAAACTATTCGTCATCCAGTGTTTCAAAGATTTGCCAAATTTTTTGGGGAATTGAATGATTACATAGAGCTAGGTAATCATACTGTTGTTATGCTTGACTCTATTTCACTTTCACATCCGGATCAGTTAGTCCGAAATGAGTCAAATGAATTTCTAGATAAATTGAATAGTAGAGTAAATCCAAAATTTCCCAGGATATTGCTTACACATGTACCACTTTACAGAGTCCCAGATAGACAATTATGTGGACCTCACCGAGAAAAGAAACATCAATTGTTTCCCTTACAAAGAGGTGATCAATATCAGACGGTGATAGAATATGAAATAACACAAAGGATCCTACAAACAATTAAACCAGTGGCCGTATTTGCAGGAGATGATCATGACTATTGTGATATAGTACAAGAATATGATGGTGGTCAAGCAAGAGAAATAGCAGTAAAATCTGCTGCCATGAGTGGTGGTATCAAATATCCCGCAATCCAATTATTATCCTTATGTAATCCATCGAAAACAGGTACAACATTTCAAACTGAAATGTGTTACATGCCAAACGCATTCCATGGATTATATGCGTATATTACGTTCCTAATATTGTCTAGCGGGTATTTTTATGTCAAATTCAAACGGTGCTCAATTGTTGGTGCATTAATTGTTATTCCCCTCACTATTATATCTATATATTATACAACTATTTAAATTTAAAGAAACGATCGGCATAGCTAGGGTTGAAATCTGCTCTTTTACTGATATACTGCCTGACAGTATATGGTTTCATGTGTGCTAACTGACCTTCGGTAACTAGTGAATTGACCAATTCTGATTGAACAGTAAATAAGTTACCAATTTCTTTTAAAATCTGGTATTGTTCTGATAATTCTGGAATATTCCACTGATCGATGATACCTTGATAACGAATAACATCTTTAGTAAGAACAATTCCACCTATGGAGTTCACAGTGAATTTTTTATAGTGCTCTAATAATTGATTCAAGAAATCCATACCAATCCTGATTAATGCTTTCTCTAAATTAGGACCATTTAAAGAGGACAGAATATTCGTATGGATATCAATGAGGAATTCACTTATGAATTCACATGCTTCAGTATCTTCTTCAATTACTTCACAGTAAAAGTCCTTTTTCTTTTGCTTGCCTAATAGATTTTGAAATTTTGTTGAAAATAGTTGTAAAGATTCATCAAGAATTATGTTTATAGATATTTCACATTGAGCAATATAACTATTTAGCAAATTGCTCATTCTGGTCTTGATGTTTGGCACATTGGTAGCACACGGTAATATAATTTTTTTTACACAAGATGATATAAGCAACAATATTTCGCTTAGAACATTGAATGTTCGAAGATAAGTCAAATTAGTATGCTTTCTACATTCCTCGTATATGACTTCTAATCCACCGCCAATATAAAGTTTTCCAAAATCAATTATCAAAATCTCTAGAATCTCAAGTGAATATTCTGGTGATTTGTTAGGTGCTAATTCCAATAATCTTGCAATTGACTCGATCACCGATTTTAAGACTATTTCAACTTTGACAACATTCAATGAAGTATATTCACTTAAATTGGGATCAGTTTCTGATGTACTTCTAGTATTTGATCTTTCGGTTAATTTTGCCTTGACATACTGTTTAAATTGATTCATTCTTTTTCTTTCCAGAGCAAAATTAAATCTATCATTTTCTGGCTTAGGATGATTATATTCATAGTTGTCCAAGTTCTCCAATTTGGTAGCTAGGGTCTTATTTGATATCACATTTTCATTAACTGTGTTAAATTTATGAACAATTTCATAAATAATCTCCTCCAAGTTCTTCTTTTCACGTCCGAAATAAACATTGTCACCGATATACTCAACAAATAAATCAGAATAGGATTGATCAAGAATCTGGATGAGTTCCTGATCCTTATCTAGTTCTTCAGTAATTATATAGTCTTTAATTTGTTCTGTAAAATCTCCAACTAATGTATAAAGTAAATGCAAAATTCTAACATGGGCTAATGAGCTAACAGACAAAGAGTACTGTAACAAGCCGGTAACCTTATTTCTTATAATTTGAGCGTACATTCTTTGAATGAATATTTTGATAACTGGTATAAGATCAGCAAAAACTTTTTGACTTATTCTTGCTCTGGATTTTATTTCGAATTTTAAAGTGTCTAAAGTTGCAATTGTCATGTCATCTAGTTTAAAATCAGAAAAATTCGGATCTGATAATTTTATCCATTGAGCTTCATCCAATAATTCTTCATCTTCTCCTTCTATTATAATATCATTCTTATTAACAAATGTTTGTATAACATTAATCCCTTCATTATACTCAAATAAAATTTTGGCGATTTCATTCATTATTTCAAAATCAAGGTTTTCTCCATCCTCTTCCCCTTCGGAAGCAATCTCAAATTTGCGCAATAGTTCATTTTCCATTGTTTCACCATATTTTTCAATTGACTTGATACATTTTAATGTCAGCGGCAGTTTTTCATCTGAAACTTTTTTGGCCAAAGTTATTAGATTTCTTACTGTTTTAGCACACTTCACTTTGTCTTCAATTTTTTTACTTGTACGCAACGTTTCCAAAGGTTGATATTGTTCTTTTGTATAGAAACCATGATATGCTCTAATCAAAAAGATTGTTTCCAATGATCTATCTCGCGAGTTTGTGATTTTATTTAATGAGTTACCTAATGGATTGATTTTATTAGAGACGTCCAGGATTTGATGATCCAAAGTATCAAATTTTTTAGTCGCTTGATCAATTTGTTGATTTAATTCCAACACATTCTCGGAATGTTTCAATTCATAAGAGTCAACTTGTCTCTCACTTCTGACCTTTTGTTCATTGGCTTCATTGTTCAATTGCTTCAATTCTCTTAGGGTACTTTCAAACGTTCTAATATATGGTTTTGGATCAAGATATGCTTTATTATTAACCTCTGCACCCTTAAGAAAATGATCTTTACTTATTTCTTCAATGAAATCATTGACCGATAATCCATTTAAATAATTCTCTACTGTTAGTAGCTTTTTGATATTCTCATCTAGGTCATAAATGGAGAAGTTCATCGATTGACAAGCGGGTATACGTTGTAAATAGCGTGTGTGGCAGGTGTTGCTTTTGTTGTTGCCGTTGTTGTACTGTAGTAAATGATAAACAAAACCTGGTGTTCTTTTTATGCGACAATAAGAAAATGCGTCACTCAGAATTGACAATAGAGTAACTAGATCCATCACATTCGAATATACTACATACGACAGACTGCTAATCAGTAACAGGGCAACAAGTTATTACAACTCAAAAGATATACATTAAAACCTATAAATAAATACAGATCTTACATTTAGTTAGCCTTTAAGGTTAAGTGACATTTACCACAGTATTGTCTGTCTTTCATGTTAGCCATGAAAATACCGGCACCACATGTTGGGGCTGGACATTCCCTTCTTAATCTTTCAACTTTACCTTCATTGTCAACCTTGTAGTAAGTTAAAACAGCTAATTTGTGTTTTCTGTGTTTGTGCTTAATTTTTTTTGGAGTGGTGTAAACCTTCTTCTTTCTTTTTTTACCACCACCTCTTAATCTTAAGACTAAATGTAAAGTGGATTCTTTTTGAATGTTGTAATCAGATAAGGTTCTACCATCTTCTAATTGTTTACCAGCAAAGATCAATCTTTGTTGATCAGGTGGAATACCTTCTTTATCTTGAATTTTTGATTTGACATTGTCAATGGTGTCAGAAGATTCAACTTCTAAGGTAATGGTTTTACCAGTTAAAGTTTTGACGAAAATTTGCATCTTTGGCTTGTCGGCAGGTATATGCTTCTTTCTTACCAGGTGGTGTAGAAAAGGAAAAGAATAGTGTTAGAAGTTCACTTGAGTTGATGAGAGACAGAGAAAATAGAGCGAGCAAGCAAGAAGAAAAAAAAAAAATGCTACAACAGAAAAGTAATAGGTATTGTATTCACGTGCAATGAGTTGAATAGGGTTGTAGCCCTGAGTACAAAGAGACGTTCCTCTGTTAATAAACGAAATCAAAATAGTACAATCAAGACTCGGAAAAGTGTGAAAAGTAAAAGTAGAACCTGATTGAATACTTTCTAAGTTGTGAGGTTATAAGCTTCAGCGATATATCCATATTCGATCTGAGGCCCGATATTTGCCCCTCAAATTGTATTGGTCTTTCCAAATCAGGAGAATCTCCTTTAATAGCTTTGTATCCTTTTCTTTCTTGTTCTTGTTTTCTTAATGTACTCCTTCCTTCTATTGGCTGTCTGGTTCCGCACTTTTCTCTTGGGCTTCGAAATTATCAACAATTGGACCAGATATCAATTCCCGCTTTCTTGGAAGTGAGATTTCTTAAATATGAAATAGGCATTTCTGGAACAGTCGGACTAATATTTGACTGCTGAATTGGTTGTAATTCGTACTTTTTCTAACCCTCATATTTACGAGATATTAGAGTTTTGTAATGAATACAAACAATAATAACTAGAAGATAATCGAAAAATGAACATAGTGGTTTTGAATATTCAACCCGAGAAAAGTTCTCCAGGGGTATTTGATTGGTTGAATATGCAAATACACATCGGACGAAGCACCAACTGACGTTTGATTCCATTATCAATATTCATTACGTCTTGATGTCTGCCATGTATAAAAGAGGTTGGAATTTTCAGTAAACTGAATCTTTTAAAGTACTATTCTCTAACAATCAACAACCATGAAGCTTTCAATTGTTTTCCCAGTCTCTTTTATTGCTGCTTACGCCTTAGCTGCTCCAACAGTCACCACTCCACCTGATTCAACAGGAACTGATAATCCATATACTATTTATCCATCCGTTGCAAAAACTGCTTCAATCAATGGATTTGCTGATAGAATTTACGATCAGTTACCTGCCTGTGCCCAACCATGTGTGCGCGAGGACACAGGTTCAACACCATGTCCATACTGGGACACTGGATGCTTATGTGTCATGCCGCAATTCGCTGGCCCAATTGGTGAATGTATTGCTGCCAACTGTAAAGGTCAAGAAGTTGTAAGCGCTACTAGTTTAGCTACTTCTGCTTGTTCAGCTGCTGGTGTTTGGGACCCATACTGGATGGTTCCAGATACCGTTAAATCCACTTTAGAAGCTGCTGCTACTGCTGCTTAAAATTAATTGGACAGCTGTTATTTTTGGCTGACCTGATATTTAAGGGGCCAAATTTTTTGTAGTTTGAGATGTTTAGCTTTTATTAAATAATACATCAGACACTTTATCGTCCAACTTGATTCAGGCGTGATTTTGTTTAAACTCTCGAGCTAGAACTATTAATTTTGCAGTAATTAATTGCATGTAGAACAATAAGAAAAATAAAAGAATAAAACAAAATCGTAGTGAAAAAAAAAAAGAAGTTGCTGCAGCAAGATTTTATACTTTCATAAACACGCCATAGAAGTAACACACCAAATATCGTGGACTGAGCGCTTAAGATACAGTGCTCCAATTCAATGCGAGCTCAGCAAGAGTAATAACTAAAAGCAGTTGGTATTATATAAACTTGAATGGAAGAAGTAAATCCGGAAACCCATCAATTGGGAGATAGTGTATTAAAACATCGACAAGAATTATATCATCAAGATCCTATATTTCGATCAAGGTCGTTACCTCATGTGAATACATTCGGTGTTGACGAATTGGACGAAATAATATACGGCCATAAAAGGAAATTAAGTATATGGAAAAGAATTATAAATGCTATACTATGTAGGGGTTAGATAGTATCATAAATCTAAATCTGAATCGTCATCAGGATTATCTAATGATTTCCTAACTATGGTTCTATTAATCGATTTTCTAGTAAGTAATTGGTTATTCAATAAATAACTTTCCAACCTTTCATATGATAAGGAGTTTCCTAGTTTCGTAAAACCAATTAGTCTATCATATTCTTTGCCTTGTTTATATATTATTAGACAAGGAAGTACCCGAATTTTTAAATTTTCAACGAGAAATGGACAATTTTCCACTTTGATGATATATAATGTTAATGTGGGATGATTCTGATTTAATAAGGCTAATTCACTATTCAATTTGATACAATTTTGGAAATTTGGCTGATAAAAATGTACAATGCATGCAGGCTTTTCAATTATATGATCCATCAACTCTTTTTCACTAGTAAATTCTTGCATACTGGAACCATCCAAATGATCTACTTCTTTGAAATGTTGTGACAACTGTTGAATTCTTGACTCTCTATAATGGGACATGTCTTCGTTTTCCAAAGAAGCCAATAAATCATCTTCATCTTCAGAGTCATTACTGAGTTTTGCAGTTTGATATTTTTCTAGTATTTCTATATCTTGTTGATTCATACTGGTAGTAAGAAAAGATCTGTATGAATTGTTGATGTGATTTTAAATAAACTTTTGTTCTTTTTTGTTCATCCCGCGTCTGTGATTTGATTGTATATATTATATCGTGAATCGTAGTAGCCACAATTACTGATTGTTTAGTTCAATTCACTTAATATTTGATTCAATACGCTGATATTATCTCTGATTACATTTGCGTTTCTAGAATCCTTTGTAATATCTATCATTTTTATCAAGTTAGCATTTATACTTTTAACAGTTGATGAAATCATGGTTAATTCTAGTAAGATTTGTTGCTGTTGATCTTCAATTGAATGCAGAACAGCTGTATTTGAAGACATTTCTGGAACTAACTGATTTATGAAGTCTTAAAACTGTCACTTGGATGATATGAACGATTCGATGGAATTGGATAGAGAAAAAGATAAAGAAAGTAGTAGCTGATTGTAAAACGAAGAAAACGAAAAAAAAAACCCTCTTTTGAACGTGAAGCATAAAGAATTAGCTACTTGTTCCTAATGCCAATGGTTTTTTCAAGATATGAATATATATATATATATATATGGTGATTAATGCTAATGATGATACAAAATAAATAAATAACTGCTATAATGCCATTTCAAAATGCTGAATAAATACTTCCATGATGAATCCTTTAACTATGCTTGAGCAACCATTCCCCATCCTTGTCAATTGATCTTTGCTCCTTGCTTTCTCTTTGCTTTCTTCTTTTCTCTTTTCCATTCTCCATCTTTTTCCTCTAATAACTCCTGCAACATTTGTTTCAACATTTCATTTTCATGGATCAATCCAATTTTGATTTTTTCGTTTTCGTTAAACCTATCTAATAAATAATTAAATTCCTTACAAAGTTTCAAATATGTTGTTTTCAAAGTAGTATACAATCCTAAGAGTTTTGAATTGTTAATCATCAAGTCCTTCACGTGAAATAAAGTATCGAGGTTAACTTTACTTTCAGCATGAGTGAGTGTGTCTGTTGCAGATGACGCTGAGTCAAAGGAAATTGGGGAGAATGTAGATGATGGCGTCTCCGATATGATTCGTTTGATGTCTTCATCTAATTCCAAGAAGTCATAATCAATTGTCATGAATAATGTGCTATGTGGGAAAACTAAAAAAAATCAAAATGCAAAAAAAATAGGGAAGGAAAAGATGCCAGTTGGACAAGATGGAAAAATCTGACGAAGTGAATGTTGAAGTGATTGGGTTCCAGCTGGAGTTTATTGAATATATGAATGAAGCGAGTGTATACGGGTGTTATGTGTTGTGTACGGATAGGAAACTCAGAAAGTTTTGCAGGCGTGATGAGATGAGCCGAAATCAGGGGTCGTTCGAGAGACCACCAGCAGATCAAATATAAAACAGTGTAATGATAATGGATGCGACCTATTGAGCCTTACTGCATTAGCACTGATGGGCAAATTTCTACTAGTGAAGCCTATGATTCGATTCACTAGTATAATCTATTACCAGTACAATATGCGGCATAATGCATTGGTACGGTTTTATAATTTATCAGTGCACTTTCCGATTCGACTGTGTACGCTTATAACGCAAACACTTTATAAAACCGCAGTATAATATATTATTCACCTATCCAGGCCCAAGATTCAAGCAATGTATGCTGCATTCAACTATAATATCTAAATTGTCTTCTAAACTAAATAAATAAACCAAATATATACAAAATATGTACAAGATGAATCTGAACTGAAATTTATATGCCAAAATACTAATAATGATAACCTGTGAAAGCAATAAAAAACATAAATATAATAAAAATAGTAATAAATAAAGTGAAAATTGTAGTAGACCCAACCAATTAACTGTAATATCGTTATCAAAGCACTGTGGAAGCAAAGAGCCATTAAAACTTGTAAAAATGAAGAAGACTTAGGAAGTGTATATGCCTCGCACATGCTTAAGTTGTATATTTTCAATGGAACTTGGACTTAATCATCATCCAGACATTACTTCTTCAGTACACAATTCCCCCGAAAAAACGCCACTTTCTTGCCATTTACAAGTCAATTTATTTAAAACGCTTTCAAAAGCCTTTCTCCCAGTTTTGGCGTTTTGGTCAAATCTTTCTACAGACCAATCTTCCAATTTATCGCATAATCTTGTAATAGATGCAAATGCAGTAATTTCCGCACACTGTTGAAAAACAGTTCTTTCGTTTTGCAAATCCATATCTGGTTTGTAAATGACTGTTTCTTTAACCAATAATAAATTATTCATTGTCAAATTCATGGATTTCATCACTAGAGTCTTATTAGTCAAGTTGACTTCACTAACTTCCCTGACGTAACTTATTGTTGCGCCGCCCACAATGTAGGATAACCATTTGGGAATGGCTTGTTTACATCCAATCAATCTCTCTGTACGTAATATAGTGTTGTTGTCGATGAGAGACCTATCTAGAATATCTACGGATATGACATGAGTGGATAATTCATTGGGGTATTTTTGCCAATTGGCTGCAGTTACCTGATCCCAGGGGTAATTGAAATAGTGTTGCGATTCGAATAACTTCATTGTTGTTTTAAGATGCAGATGGAGTTGAAAAGGAAGTGTATAGTATTGGAGATGAATTCAATTAATAATACACTGGTTATGGCCAGTAGTGGTAGGCAATAGGAATATATACTGTGGAAAATTTTTCTGTTAATTTCTTTTTTTTTTTAATTCTATTTTTTTTTTGTTTTGATCACAAGAGATCATGACGATAGAGATAAGAAGACAATAGAATGTGGAGTCATCACCTCCTCGGATAAACTCGGTTATATAAACTATCTATTATACACAGTTTTATTGCTTAGGATAGTGGTATTCTACTGTCGCTATCACTCTCACTTTCACTAAAACATCACTGCTTGATATATTATCTGCCATCTTTAAGCTCCATTGTTGTGATTTTGGTATATCACTATCTGAGCCATCACTTTTACTTAGGTTACTGTCATTGTCACTAGTCTAATTACTTTAAGATCTTGAACAACGGTCTCATAGGCAAAGCTATAGGTTGTATCTTTGATTTTATGTCCTTCTTTCTTATTGTTGCACCAGGTTGTTTAAATCCGCATAAATTCAACCTGCAGTGCTGGAAATTTGTAGTTGAGATACTCTCGAGAACAACGTAGTTACTCTTGGATTTTCTGACAAAACCGTTGGTTTTTTTTGGAAAACCTTTACAAGCGGTGATAATCTTCTACTTGCTGAGAGTGGTTGTGTTGATTGCTGAAATGATGTTGTTCAATTTACCAGTAGCCCAAGCATTGAATGTAACCAACATTGTACTTATTCTAGGAGCAGAAGCTTCAGAATCGGATAATTTGTCTTCAGATTCACTGGTGCTATTTACTAAGTCTTTGTTTACCTCATCTCCACGTTGTCTATTAATGCTTTCTTTGTCATTGTTCTCATTAGTGCTGCTGTCCGTAGCTTTTCTTTATTATTTGCTTTACTCGCGAACGAGAAAATTTGCACTGAATCAAGCATGCGAAACGTCCTTTGACGAATACAATGAACATGGATATTTTACTTTCAGATCCTTCATCATTACTCAATAGACTCCAGATGGTTTCTTTATGTCGCCGCTTTAGAAGAAACAAGCTTCTTTCTACTTTATCTTGTTTTATAACGCCTGTTACCAGATTTATTTACAGCTATTCCATCACTTTTTATCGCATGAGCATTAATCAGTGCTGAAAAACTTAAATTGACTTGCCATGTTTCTTCTTTCTCACTCAGTTCTGTATATTTGCTTTCAGCTTGCAATCTTTTCCTGATTTTCTTGGATACTCTCAATACTAATCTCAGTAAACAACTTTGATAGCTTACCTCTTGGGAGTCTTTTCGCAATTTCTCTTCTTGCTTGATTTAATTTCGGTTGCATAAAACTTGGTGTTCTTTCTCAATTTCTTTCCTTGTTCAATTTGATGTTGAAACTTTTGAATATATCATGTATTTTGTTAATGCCGGAGGATAAGGCTTTTGCGCTTCAGAAGTTGATGCTGGTTGTACTTCAAAAATTGGCGATAGTGCCTAGTTGGGATATAAAATTTGGTAGCGGCAATATAGGGGGTACACGTTGGTAATTTACCACTAATGGCATACGCACTCAGATAAGGTGCATATTTGGATCGTCGGACTTTTGGAGCAAATAAATCATTCGTCGTCAAATTGATCTTCTTTATCATCAAAATCGTTGACAAAGTTCAAGTTTTTCTTTGTCAGGTCTCAATAATCTTGGATTTCTTGATTGTTAGTACTTGCCTAATTGAATTTGACGGAATTCTGAATCCAGATTTGTGGGTATTTGAATTGAAAATCGGAGTCCAAGAACGTATAGGGAGTATATTGTTAATACTAAAAGTTGTTGGCGTCGTAATAGTATTTGTGGGCGGTGAATTGACAATACCATGAATGGCAAATTCGTATTTGTTGATTGTTTCTTACTGGAAGGGCTTGGCTTCCACTGGTTGGTAATATTGGTAGCCTGGGTGTGCCGCGCCTAGGTTAAATTAGGAGAAAATGAATCTTCCACTCGCAGAGTGGAAGATTTGCGAAGGTTGGAATGGTGACTTATGTGCATGTTTGCTTGGTATATTTTTAGAAAAGTTGATACCGTCTCATATACTGTTGATAATGTGTGTTTTAGTTGCCAAAAAAAAGAAAATAATTAAAGCTTTTCAATTGTTAATTAATTTGGTAGTGCCAGAATTCGACGGCTATACAATACATAGAGTTGATGGTAGAAATATACAACAAAAGGTAAGAGTTTGAAATGATCGTTTCACTTGTATTAAAAAAAAGGAGCTTGAATTGACATAATAGCGTAGCATTGGAGACAATGTTGTGATTAGAGAGCTGTTTAAAAGAAGTAGTTGATTGTCGGCTGTAAGCAGCATAATTCTAGGAAAAACCAAGCAAGTTTTTAATATAATCGAAGCATACCTGGGCAAGCCGTATTTTTGGTATATAATAATCAGACGGACAAAAATAAAAAGCTTTATGAGGCTTATTTCTCGACTCGACTGCAAAGCCTTGTTATTAAGCATACGGCTTTTTGGATTAGTGGTGCCTAAATATTAATTCAGGGGAAATAGAAGTTCAGAAATTACGAGGAAAGAATCAAGAGTTAACTCTTAAGGTCTATGATGTGATACAAAAATGGTGATTCTTTACTCTAAATTTAGTTGATGGCTCAAAATCATTTTTCTCCATTTGCCATACATAGTGATCGTCGTATTCCTCCAAACTCTTGCTAAATTTTATTTAGGCCAGAGCTTGGGCAAATCTATACTTGACCTATAAATTGTGCGTAACTGATTAAAAAACTGATGTAATCAGTACATAGCCAAGACTGATTGGTCACAATGCAAATATGCACAACACAAATTAAACATGAAGCTTGAAAATAAAAACATGACTGAAAGAAAAACGTAACGAATGGAGAAACAAAGAAATGGTAAAAGCTTGTGTGTGGGGACTTTATTTTTACATGCTGGAAACGGTACAATTATTACACCATTGGATTTAAAGAGGATAAATGAGAAGAACGAAAATATTTTAAATGCGCGCTTCTTGGACCCCACTAAACTAAACAAGGTTGAAAAGGCGACAAAAGCAGAAAGAAGATTGCAAATTTCAATTCTGATAGAGAGAAGGAAGATTATATGGTGATCTGCTGTAAATAGTAAAGTGTTAATTAAGGAAAAGATATCAAACTACGAGAACTTTGAGTACCACTTGGTGCATACGTAATTCATATCATACAATGCACAGTGAACAATGTGTGCCTTCCAATCTAACTCAGATATATACAGGGCCAATTGACGTAATCGTCTACATTTATATCATTTTAAATAAGCATCTGTTTGAAATTATCAATTTTGGATGATGTTGCATATTATGTTCCAACTTCAATGATTATAGGATTAATACTTTAGTACCCTCGTGGAGCATTAACAAAATCAGAATATAACGAATGGCGATTCTCAAGGAATTACAAAATTGGATTCATCAACTGAGTTTGGAGAAATTATTATTTCAAATCAAATTTTAAAATTAATAAACTCAAAAATAAAAATTGACGAAATGTAGATAAACAGATTTATCAATTATTAATCGATAATGCTCATGCTTTCATTGATTATCATTTAATGCAAGATATCAGCCAATTTCATTTTCCAAAAATCCAATATTTATTCACCATTGCTCCAAAAAAGAAAAAAATACAACAATTTGAAAAGTAGTAAACTTGTGAATGATCATCACATAGTAAATAGTCAAGAACATTCGAATTTTGAAACTAACGTTACTGCACATAATCCTATCAGAGAATCATTATTTAAGTAAGCAGGAATTGATAAAGTTTACAAAAGTTTCATTAAACGATATTTGAAGAATTAGATAGTATAGTGGCGAGGACGCCTGGATCCAAGTCATCGTAGTATCAAAATCGTTTTATAGAGCATATCAAATACACAAACTTGAAAATCATTTTCAGCATGAACTTTTTTTTTTTTGCAGCAATTATTTTTTTTGTTAGTTTTTTTTTCTGTTTTTGTTTGCCTGTCATATTTGTGGTATTCGTTTAAATTAATGATATCCGTAGATTCAAATTGGAAACCACAGCAACCACTTAATAGTATAAAGAATTTGTTTGAAGTCCAGTCAACTTCTTCCCTGAGTCCATCAATATCTTCGGTTCCAAGTAGTGTTCAAGTTAATAGAAGTAATACATCCTCAACAACAATCTCAACAATCGATAAGAAACCAGAATGTGTTTTGGAAATATATCAAAAAAGAATTATAAGTCCAATAACATCACCGCAGCTATCATCTATTGCATCTTTTGACTTTGAGTTTGACACTCTAAGTTTGGAACTAACTAATAATTTTTCAATACATGAATTTGATGATCTGAATTCGACAGTGGAGAGCTACAAAGAAGCTACAATTATGGACAGGGTCAAAGGACTATTCAAGAAAAATTCATTGTTCAAGAAGAATCGTTGTAATGTTCCACCTTTAGATCTTTCTATATTTGACGAAGAAAATTATGAAAGTAATATCAAATTCGAGAATGATATAGTGATTTGCGAATCGGGGGAACCTCCAGTTCCAAAAAGAAAACATTCGTATTTAACATTTCCACGGTTTTGCTTAAAAAAAGAATCAACACCGACACCAAAATCGGAGCCAAAAAAGTCAATACTCAAGTCTAAGATCAATAAAAATTTTGAAACGGAAAATATGAATACAAAGCAACAAGAAATGGTTCAATTTGATGAATTTTGGACGAAGTTTGAAATAGGTGAACAAGAAAAGAACCAGAGCTGTAATGAAGAAGCTTTGAATATGTTACGGTTGGAACAAATCAAAAATTATTACTATAATTGTAATTAGGTTTTATTTTATATACAATGGTTATTATAATTGACCTATCTGATCTGAGAGGCGCGCCGCTAGCTAGCGAATATAGCCAATAAATAGAGTATTAGAAGGCGATATACTCTAAAAGAACCCCCCTCACGCACAACAAAGTAATGGGAAATACTTGAAGTCAAATAATACATAGTGATGAGTACCAAGCATACCAACAATTACATATTTGCTGAAATTTCATTAAAAAGCTAAGAACAGAATATCCAGTATTCGCATTCAGATAAATATCTGATCATAAATCATATGTTGCTAATTACGCAGTCATTTCTTTCCACAACTAGTATACTAATCAAATCTTTTTTATCTCTACAGACAAGAGTTAAATCTCAATTGAAAACTATGCTTTCATACAAGCTCCCTAATTCTTCTTTCAATAAATATTGTTTGACATCGGTACCGTACCTATAGCCAGAAATCTTACCACCCTTTGCGAGAACTCGATGGCATGGGATTAGCAAAGCAAGCTTATTTGCACCACAACAATTACCAATCACTCTATAAGAATTAGGCATATTCATCAGCTCTGCTAGTTCTTTATAATCAGTGACTTCTCCCACGGGTATCTTCAATAATCGTTTCCAGACTTTCTTTTGTAATGGAGTGCCAAATATGATTTCGAAAGGTATGTCTAAGGAGACTCTCGGATTTTCCATCAATTCTTTGAATTTATGGATCGTTGCATTAATATTGGTTTTATCTGACAACGTAGATAATGGTTTGAGTTGATAAGCCTTCATGCTTTTGAAATCTGTAGTGAGTAACTCAAGCAATCTATTTGGAGAATTCCCTAAAGACGCGTAAAATAAAGTACCCTCAGGGTTCAATACAAGCAATGCCTTAAATGGAGTAGAAGGGATGACAATATAATATAAATGTTTCATGATCTTTGTGTATAAATAGGAGGAAAGGATTCGTGGGTTGCTAGTGCGTATATACCAGGCTATATTCAATTTGATAACAGTATTTTTCTGCTTAGGAACAACATTTTATCGTCTTCATTATTTATCAATAGTGTGTTATAGGGAAACAATAATCTACCAACAAATACACCTGTTAAACATGAAATTATCACTTATCCGCTTTAATGCATAAATAGCAACATTGTTAGAAAAGATAAACCTCATCCAATCACGCGGTTGATATTGTATAATGTTCCAAAGGAGCCACCGTTACTGGAGTCTGGAACCGAGAATGAGAAAGGGCATAAATAAATGGACTACAAAAAAGTTTGAGAGTTTATGGTTACAGTTGTATAGTAGATATTTTCATAGTATCTCTCTAATTGAATTTGTCAGGCAAAGCCTGCAACTAATTCTTTTCTGAATCTATTTGATCATTGTGCCATTATCACCAAAGAATATGCCGATACAGAATCCAGCAAAATAGGCTTCCGGAGCTTCTGAATTAATATCCAGGCTTATGAAAAAAAGCATGGGCTTATAGTATGCCAGTTCCGAACTATTGATACTTTGCATAATGGTGTCTCTGTGTCCATTATTGATTCTGACATGGGCATATCAGTACTACCCATATCCATTCTCGGTGATAAAGACATGTGAGAAACTATTTGAAAAAGAGTTATAGGTAGCAGCAAATTTTGTATACGCAAAGAACATTGAAGGAATTGTCGCTAAACATTCTTTCATATTGTGCTCTGTGACTGATTGTAATGACAGAAATAATAGGCATTTGCAGCCCGGAAAAAGAGAATTTGGCGAATCATTCTATACCGCAAAACTTTTTCTCATCTACATTTCAAATCTGCCTTAGATGGACTCACTGCGAATGAGCAGCAACTGATAACCCGAAATGCTGTCTCAACTCTGATATCATTATTCTAGTCTTCTATTCTTCGTGAACAATATTTGATGCAAGGCATTGCATACATTCATCTCCATCCATCCATTGTTAGCCCGAAATACGTTTGCAAAAAAACGAGAAACGCTATTAAACTAAAAAGCACCATTTTACCAACATTGCAAATCGAGAGCATATAGCTCTGTATCTGTGGTCTCAATCATAGAGTATGCCTATTTCGGAAATGCTTTAGTAATAGGTCTATTTATTGTACTGACACTATGAAACACCAAATTGCCGTTGATGATTGTTTAGCTGGTATAGCATTTACGACAAAAATCTTCCCTACTAAACCTCGAAACTGCCACTTAATCCTGATGTTGGAAAAAAGAAGGTTATGGAGACAGATGGTAGCCCCCCTTAAAATTGCTCGTCTGTTTTCTGCAGCCCAATTCCTTAGCGGATCATTACTGTTCTTGTGCTACATTTATATTGTAAATGAAACATCCAATTAAATATTTGAAAAATATTTCAACTAGTTATGCAAATATATCAAAGACAGTTGCATTATTCGTCAGCTTAATTTAGTCCATTTTGCAGTTTAGTAAAGGACAACGAATAACCTTGAGAAATGATCTTCATCTTCCACCAAACAGACTCGGACTCTAGGTGTTCAACCTTCTAGTCCTATCTTCTAGACATTTAAGAAATATTGGCTAAATTTCAAAATACTCTGACATTGGTCTGTATATGAATACATATTTCCTAATGAATATTTAACTGATTTTCAAAACACGTAGTAGTTCACTGTGTCAACTTTATCATTTAATCAATTTTTTATATCTACTTAAAGAGATTGTTTTTGACCTTGTTCAATTCAAAGAATTTCGCTCCTTGTTTGTATTAATATATTAGCAGTACATCTTGCATTTTAGGTGGGAAATTCACTGTCTTAAAGCTAATATAACCAACAAAATATCTCTCTGCAGATTTCTCTGACGATTTCTTTCCTAGTTATGTATTAAGCTTACTGTTTTGACAAATTATAATTAATTATCTTTCTCTGCGATATTTAAAGATAATTTAAATAGAATTCGCGAAATTCTTTCATATTTGGAAGCAACGGTATGTCTCGAAATTAACATTAGTATAATGAATTATCAACTGGATTGACACAAGAGATTAAACTACCATATTTACAAATAAAACATAAAATTTGTCAATAGAGATTTAAGTAGTTTACTTTAGCTAGAAAGTAAGCTCTTCTTGTTTGTGATTGTTTTTCGTAGAACAATCCTATTTAAATGCAGAGCAACTTTTTGTAACACCGATCGCTTAATTTCGATTCAATGTTGTTGCAAAAGAGGCTTTTGCAACATATAACAATAGTGGTCGTGTAAAGGACTCAAATCCAATATAATTCTCCTTCATCACGCTTTTGCACATAATTTGGTACATCCATACACAAATATCTATTTACAAACCAATGTAATTCTATAGGTAAAAACAAGAGATTCAAGAATGAATGATATCGCCCACATTATATCATCATCAAGTAACTAAATGACTGTCAATAACATGGTGCAGCTTACTGCTGAACATGTCAATTTTCTTAATAGACGATTAACTTCATTGCCAGCATCGGAAATTGTCAAATGGGCTTATTATACATTTCCTAATTTATATCAAACAACTGCATTTGGATTAACTGGATTAGTAATAATAGACATGATATCTAAAATATCCGATGAAAAGCATGCAGTTGACTTGATATTTATAGACACACTATATCATTTTCCTCAGACGTACGAATTGGTACAGAGTATCAGAAAGAAATACAATCCAAAACTACATGTTTTCAAACCAAAAGACGTGGAGGATGAACAAGGTTTTGTTGCAAAGTATGGTGATCAATTATGGGAAACCAACGATACGTACTATGATTATTTAGTTAAAGTGGAACCAAGTCAAAGAGCTTATAGGCAATTTAATGTTAGTGCTGTATTAACTGGTAGAAGAAAATCACAAGGCGGTGCTCGTAGTGAATTGAATATATTAGATATTGAGGAGACAAGTGGCATTATTAAAATAAATCCACTATGGAATTGGGATTTCGATCAAGTCAAAAACTATATTGATGAAAATAATGTTCCATATAACGAGCTATTAAATTTAGGTTACAAATCCATTGGAGATTGGCATTCTACAGTTCCGGTGGCGGAAGGTGATGATGAAAGGAGTGGTAGGTGGAAGGATAAGGCTAAAACTGAATGTGGTATTCATGAAGCGAGTAAATTTGCTGATTTTTTAAAGAGGAATGATAAGCCAAATTAGGAAGCGCGGAATTGGTTCAGTTTTGTTATCTCTTAAATCAGAAAATAATTGCCCAGGGGAACCAAATTGATTTCCGTTACCACTGGTTATAATTGACCATTAACGCTTTGAAGCATGTTAAAGTCGGTATTTTATAAAGTATACTTGTACATAGCATTACATCCAATTCAATTTCAGATTGTTTTAGTTATCTCATTTTTTATATACTACTTAATAATTTGTCCTCTTGCATCACCATTATGGAAAGTACCAGGACCATATTTTAATCGTGTTAGTTACTTCCCAAGCTTAAACGGTCAAAGAAGGGGCACATGGATTGAAGAAGTATATAATTTACATTTGAAGTACGGAAAAGTGGTAGTATTATCACCAAATGAAATTAGTGTTAATGGAGATTACAGGTTCATAAGTGATATATACGTCAAGAATTTTCCCAAGTCGAGATTTTATGAGAATTTCCGAAACCATGGATTCAAAGATAATATTTTTGCCACTTTGGAAAATGATCAACACTTGAAGTATAAGAAATTAATCAAGGGTTTATACAGTAAAGGAGTCATTTTTTCCAAAGAAAATGGAACAAGAGCAATTTTAATAAATACTACCAAGAGAATTGTTGATGCTGTTAATAAGAGTTCTGTTAGTGGCGAGGAACCAGATTATATTAGTGTTAAATCAGACTTAAATCCTCATGGTAAAGGTCATCGTGAAGATTGGTTCAATAAATCAAAAAAAACTAAGAACCTAGGAATTGATGTATATAAATTATTCGGGTCATTAGCGTTAGATGTGGTGTCTCGATTTGAATTGGGCCAAAATAATGGTACGGATTTATTAGACAACCCCAGAAAAAGAGATATTGTGTTAAGTCATAGACAGGTTGCAAGTATGGGCTTTTGGACTACGTTAATGCCAAGGCTTTGGAATTTAGCTGCGACAAAGGCAATTTTGAAAGCTGCTGATGATATTCTTGATTTTCAATTAAACTTGTATAGATTTGCAGAGGAACATGTTGGTAGTAATGGAAAAAGTTTAACAACTTTGGAAACGTTGAAACGAAATGGGCTAAAAGGTGAATACGCTTATTCTTTTCTCACGGATAATTTATTTGCTGGTCATGAAACTACTGCAGTACAATTGACTTATTTATGTTACGAATTATCCCGTCCAGCAAATAAGCTGTTTCAAGAACGATTAAGAAATGAATTGTATGAGACGTTTGGGAAACCTTCTGACGGAGATATAATTGATGATTTGGAAAAAATCGATTCCTTCCCCTATTTAAACGCTTTATTTGAAGAGAATTCTCGTGTTCACTCTGCAATTCCAGGTGCTGAACCAAGGGTAGTTGACAAGCTATACTTAATTGATGATATAGTCATTCCCAAGGGCACTGTTATATCATGTCTTCCTTATGCGGTCCACCGCGAGCCAGATATATTTCCTGAACCCAATCAATTCGTTCCGGAAAGATGGTTGAAATATCCGGAAGAAGATGAAGAAGTATTTAAATATCGTATTAAAAAGCAACAAAAATTTATGATGCCTTTTGGGAGAGGTATAAGGATGTGTCTTGGGATGAATCTTGCCGCAATTGAGATGAAGCTAGCCATTGCAAATCTTTATTGGCACTACAATTCTAAGTTGGACCCAGATTGGTGTGATATCGTCGATAATAATAATCCCATCAAATTGGGAAAAAAAAATAAAGGGTCCAACAGAACTGATCAAGAGATGATGGTTATGTATGATGCTTATACTACTAGACCAGTCAATGATGAATGCTGGTTGCAATGGTTTAAAAATATATAAGTTTGTGTAACAATTTATCTAGTATTAATATGTGCTTCCGCATTATCCATAACAAGAATGGTAATTGCTTCTTTTGACACATGGGTTTATCTCTCACCATTTTTCCTCTTGCCTTCCACTTTACACTCTTTAGACAAGCAACTACCACACATAACAAATACTCGTAGATTAGAACATGTTACCTTTTGCTTGGCCATATCCTCCTGAGCAAATGAATGGGTTTTGGGGAGTGCCCACATCGACAATCGATTGGTGTGAAGAGAATTACGTAGTGTCAGAATACATAGCCGAGGCATTGAATACAACTACAAATTCTGTATTCATAGCATTAGCAATATTTGCCATTTTCCATGCTTATCAAAATCATCTAGAACCAAGATTTTTATTTACGGCATTTGGTTTTTTATTAGTTGGTGTTGGATCTTGGTTGTTTCACATGACTTTAAAATATCATTTCCAGTTGTTGGATGAATTACCAATGATTTATGCAACTTGCATTCCATTTTGGTCAGTTTTTAGTGAATTCAAGACAAAGACTCAATCGGCTATGATTGCTGTTGGTATATTCACTGCGGCTAACATCTTGACGGTAATATATCTTTACTTTAGAAATCCAACAATTCATCAGGCTGCGTATGGAATTTTAAATGGATTTATCATAATCAGGTCAATTCAATTGACATTAAAACATGTTCATGATAAAAAAGCTGCCAATCAATTACACAAGACCTCGGTTTTTGGCGTAGGAATTTTCTTGTTAGGCTATTTTCTTTGGAATTTAGATATTCACTTTTGTGATGTTGTTAGATTGACTAGAAGAAACTGGGGTATGCCATATGGATTTGTTCTAGAAGGTCATGGATGGTGGCATATTTTCACGGGAACTGGTGTATATTATTCATTGGTTTACGAAGAATACTTGAGATGTTTCTTAACTGGCACCGAGAAGTATTTTGAATTTACTTGGATTTGGGGCTTACCGGTGGTATATTGTATAGATAAACCTGGCTTAGATAGATACAGAAGTGTTCAAAAATTGGCACAAGAAGATGCAAAATTAAAGAAAGAACAATAGATCTGTAATATATATACATATATTTATAAATCATAGTGTATCAACTAGCTCTGAAATGAATTTATCAGAATGGTTTTTAAGTATTTCCTGTAGTTCATTGCTAGCTGTGGATGCATCTTTGTTTTCGCTTCTCCATTTTTTCAAAATCAATTTTAATGTTTCAATGCCTGTGCGTATATCGTCTGGGGTACATTTTGATCGTTTCATATTATCATTTTCCAATTCACCAGCTTTTCTCTTCGCCATATTAATTATCTTTTGAGGAAACTTAACTAATTCAGCTACATGAATACCAAATGATTTGTCAGAAACTCCAGGTTCTACTTTATACATTAAAGTAATATCATCTTCATTTTCAACATGAGCAACAACATGCAAATTCTCAACAGCATCAGGATATTTTTCTGATAATTCATTCAATTCATGAAAATGAGTAGCGAATAATGCAAAGCATTTCTTTTTGGTAATTAAATGTTCCAGTATTGACCATGCAAGACCAAACCCATCATAGGTGGAAGTACCTCTTCCCAATTCATCAATTATAATTAATGAATTCTGAGTTGCGGTGGCTAAAATTGATGATGTTTCTAGCATTTCAATCATGAATGTAGATAATCCTTTTAATTGGGAATCACCAGCACCTACACGAGATAATATAGCATCAAATATCGGCAATTCGGCTCCTTCTTCCGCTGGTATAAATGATCCAATTTGAGCCATCAATGCAATAACTCCAATTTGTCTTATATACGTAGATTTACCACCCATATTTGGACCAGTTATAATAACGAAAGATTTTGTGGACATATCAACGTCATTTGCTATAAAATTTATATCATCTTGAAGTTCAAGTAAAGGATGTCTGGACTCTTGCAATTTAATTTGCCTTTCCGAGTCCAATGCATGTAATGCCGGTTTTATATAAGTCGTAGGGGCAATGATTGCTGCATTAGCAAAACTAGTTACAACGTCTAAGTGGGCAAGATCTAAACTAAGGGACGTGAATACCGGTTGATAAGATAATGAAATTGCCAAAACTTCTTTAATTAATTCCCTTTGCTTAACGTTATAATCATCATAAGATTTGCTATAGGTTTGAGCTAATGTTCTTAGCTTTGAAGTTGTGAAATAAACACCAGCTTTTACTGTTTGTAATTCACTATAGTTTTTATTATTTCTTAACACTACTGAATCATTTCTTGTAAGCCTGAAACACCATCCATGTTGTTGATGTTGCTCTAGCTTCAATTTCTTGTCTATTTCCATCCTTAAATCAGCTGCCAGGTCCAGGTGTAATTGTCTTATTTGCTCCATTGAGGATTGTAGTCTGTCATTGATCTCAATTAGTGAAGAATCAAATTCAGGACGAATATTGAAATCAGTATAAGGATCATTCAATGCTTTCAAATCCACTGTGGTTTCAACAAGCTCTTGATATTTTAGTAATGATTGATAATGTTTGGTTATGGGATCTAGCCAATACTTCGAAACTATATCACCTTTTTCTTTCAATACGTTCATTAATTCTGGCAATGAAAGAACTACTTGATACAATCTCACTACACCATCCAATTTCTTATTTTCATTTCCGGGTTTATTTAATCCGCTGGACAAGTTTTTAATTATTCTTTTAATATCTGGAACTGGTGATAGTAAGTTTTCCACAGAAACTCTCAAACTAGTATCGTCAATCAAAAGGCCAACTAATGATTGGCGCTCTTCAATTGAATTCAAATCTGTCAACGGTTGTTTTAACCATTGTGACAATAACCTAGATCCAGCAGCCGTTTTACATTTGTTTAATAACTCAAAAATGGAGCTCACAGTATTTGATTTAAATTCGGGAAAAATATTTAAAGCTTTCATAGTGGAGGAATCCAATCTCATGTAAGCTGATAAATCATACCTATCAATCGTGAATGTCTTTTTGCCATTTAGTAAATCTAAATAGGCAATTAATGCACTGCAACAAGATAAAGCATTTGGAAATTCGGTAGTATTAATACCTTTTGAGGATAGAACTAATTCAATATTCTCTTCTTCCAATAGTTTATTCAAATCTTGTTCTATATCTTTATGATTAAAATTCTTAGCGGTACTTATAACGATGTTTCCAATTTTGTCGATAATTTGAAGTAATTTTGTATTATCTGTATTTGCTAATATGACCTCTTTAACACCCAATTGTAGCAATAAACTCTCCAAATTAGAATACAATTCATTATCTTCAAACTCACAAAGTTTTATATTATCATCAATTAAGCAAACACCAATAGTATTACCTTGAACTTTTATGGCAGCAATTGTGGAGCTTGAACAATCTTGAAACTCAAAGCTTACACCATATTCATCGCTAATAGCATCTAAATTACCTGCTGTTGCAGATACAATTAATTGAAAGGTTTTGTTATTGTAGATTTCAACCTTCAAGTGTTTATCAATGAGACAGAATTTTAAAACATTGACAAATACTTGTGGAGAAATTGTAACATATTTATTCTTCCCTTTGCATTTTATCACTGACTGGGTTCTATAAATATTATCAGCAATTAATTCGGCGTCCGAATCCAATGCTGTGAAATAGTCCTTGTTATTATGATCGATAAATCTTATGGTTGAAGAATCTTTTGGAGGTAGCTGTAAGTACTTTTTGAAGAACAGCCTTTCATCGACTGAATCCGTAAACTTTAAATCGGGTCTAGTGGATGACATTTGCTTTTCAAGTAGTAAATGATAACTGACTGACCTCAGGTGGATTTGTAACGCGTCCTGAAAGCATTTAATGTATATTACTTGGTAAAGGGAAACTAGTTCGCCTGGATTACACGACCAACAGAAAAGAATACGCATCAGATTTCAATTATTTGTACGATGGATTAAACCTTCTTCCTTATTCATTTGCTTGAAAAACATTCCCCAAATAACCAGTAGGGTGACTCAATTTTAAATGAGAAAATTGAGTAGATTCTGTTTTGGCTGCTTAGTCTGATTTGCCTTAACTCTTTTACCCACTCAAACAGAGTTGGTGTAATTTGAATTTGTTAGACGCGTTTCCTTTTTCTGTTTCCAAGAAAAGCGTAACCGAAGTATCTGTCATTGTCATATCAACAATTAAGTCACATAAACATAAAATCGATGTGAACCAGAAGATTAATTATCAACTTTTAAGGAATGATATTGACAGTATTGAGTATTCCAAATCCCAATATTCGAATTTAAACTGCAATTCCTCTGATATGTTTGAACCTCTCAAAATGTCTTTCTTTGCCCTTCAGTAGTCACAGTACATTGATTTCATTCCCAGTATTATTCAGGGTTTTCTCTGTTGAATCCTAATATCGTGTATTCTCCATCGCATGGTGGTAGCTAGTGAAAATAACAAATGTTGCAAAGAGTTTAATGTTCGTGGTGAGGTTCTTGAGATCAAATCACTTCTGTAGAAACGGTGAAAGTATTTTCCGTTAAGAATAACATTGTGATTTTGGCTATATTGATGTATCGTTTGCTTCTTTGTTTTAGTTTATTTTGAACTCGATAGACTCTTATGCCTTAGGCGGAGTCTGAGTTGTAAGTACCTTGTTAAATGCAATATGACACTGACAGAGGAATTATTGAAACAGCACAATAGCTGGAGCGTAGATATATATTCACTAAGTAAGCAAAAAGGAGATAAACTGGCTGTGTGCTGTGACTGAGCAGTCGCTGTGAATAAGGCATGTGCAGAAGAAACGGATCTCATGAAAGAAGTTGAGCTTCCTTGAGAATGTGCTTGTGTCACTCTTCACTGTCATAAACTAAACATTCCAAGACCCATGTCGTTGATTACATGACCTCCTCATGACTAATATTTGATTTAAACAGTGTTCAAGCCATAAATTATTAGCATACATAATTTCATGAAAACTTATCATAATTTTGAAAAAGAAGAATACCCCGTAAACAGTTGCACCCAATTTTTTTTAATACAACTTCGACCATTTGTGCTACATTATCAGTGTCATTGTATCAATACTATTGCATTTCTCTCCTTCAGCAGCATTCTCTGAGTTAATTCACTGGAAATAATATCAATAAATAATGATTCATCTTTAACTCTAAGAGCATTTTTTTATTATGGTTAACTAACGACTTAGTTAACTTGAGAGGAGCTACTAAAGTCTGAAGTTGAAACATCTCACACCCAATTATTTTGGCAATTATAAAACAGATATAAACAGAACAAACTAAAAAAGTAGAGGAATATGGCAGCATTATCATCAAAATGGTGATGATGACGCATTACGAGGATTCGTAATTGTAATCCTACCATATACCCAGGGCTGAAAACATGTTGCTCATAGTTTATTGTATCTCATGGTTTAGCTTCAGGATCTAGAATTGTGTAAACTGATGCAATTAACTCGATGAAAATAGTCATGGCTCTTGTGCCTGCATTGATCACTCCAATTGGCATGAGTATTGGCATCGGAATTTTGATAGCAATGTTCCTTCTTCGTTAATTGACTTACGGCTCTTTGATTCCTTTTTCTGCTGGGGCATTGCTTTGGCATGGATTTCTTGAAATGTGTTCCCATGACGGGTTACATGGAAATTTACATAATGGAGTTTTAAAAACAACTATTGCAATGATATCACTTATTGCATAGTTATTATTGAGGAGTGTATTTGCAAATTGGGCTTTGTTGGTATGTATTTAGTAAATAGTTATAACATGACCCAATATCTCTTGGAGTAATTCTCATTGAATTATTGTGAGACAACGAGTACGGACTATATAGAGCCATTATTAAAAAGATTTGACTTATCACTGCCAAACATCATACTATAGGTATTGTTCATAACCCGGTCCTAAAACACAGTCTTCGGTGCATCAGTAGTATACGTTTGATAGGTATTCAACCTCGTAATCAAGGAAAACGATCAGATTAACGAAAGCTAAACATTTGAAAGCAGATTCTATATTACTACAACTATAAAAACTGTTCCTCGTGTTTTCCAATTATCATTATCCAATAAAATCGTTTTACATGTCCGAGGAGTATGATTAAACGGGGCTTATATAAGCGATGTTGAGCTAATACTAGGAAAGCGGTGAACTGATTCTCCATTGTTGTCAGCTATGGGAAATTCGATTATGGTAGTAATGTTGTTCAAAAGCTTACACAAAATTTCTCCGCTTTTCAAAACGTCTTCCAGTATCAATCAATATCCCTAAAGGTTAATGAATAGAAACAAATACTCTACGCCGTGTGATACATGTTCGAAGAGAAAAATCAAGTGTTCCGATGTTCGACCTTGTCTAACGTGTATTAAAAAGGGAGTTGACTGTACTAATAATAGAATTAAAAAGAAGACTGGCCCGAAAGGTGAATCTTTTCTACCACAAAACGTTATAATCAAATATTTAAATGTTTATCAACAAGTCTTTTATGGAATATGGCCGGTTATTAACTCAAAAGAATTGGCCATAACTGGTAATCCGTTAGTCTTAGCAATATCTGGGGCAATTTCAAGGCAAGTGGCATTTTTAACGAACAAATTACACTTGGAACCAATTGATGCTGAAACATGTATCAAAGAGTCAATTAGGTTAAGAGAGAAATTAGATCAAAAATTGAATCCTGACATTGATGTATTAGCTACTTCATTATTTTATTATGAGTATTATATTAATACGCCTAATGGTACAAAAATAGCTATGCTTTATTTGAGAGAGGCAATATCAATAGCTCAAATATTGGAGCTATACGAGTCACACCATACACATAGATTCAAAAAGCTTTATTATATGCTTTTAATTACAGAAAGGTATATGTGTATCGAAGATGGATTACCCGTAGTGCTAGATGCGCGTATTCCTTTCCCCGATGTTGCAGATGATGAATATCCAGATTTACTTACAGGATTCATACAATTAGTACGTTTATTTTCTATTCCTGATAAATCATTTTTCAATCAACCAAATCCTTCAAGAGAATGGGTCATGGATGTTTGCAGGCGCCTTGATTCCATAGATGTACTTAGTTCAATTCCTGATATTCAAAAAGTGAATATAATCTTATCAAAACAATGGATGAAGTCATTAACTTGGCATATTGCATATAGAAATGGATTAGTAATGGGTAATAATGGTGTATTAAGTTTAGAATACCCCAAGAGTATTGCATTTGAATTTCTTGAATCAATATCTTATTTACCTATATTTGCATTTGAATCGAATGGTCCCGGGGTCGTTGTAAAACTATTAGAAATTGCCCACGGCTTAGCTGATTGTATAAATGAATATTCTGTGTATGATTATGATTTATTGAATTCTATATTTGTATTGGTTGCCAGATTTAAAACTGAAGTTACCTTACCAATTGACTTATATAAAAGAATAGAGAAAATGGTAAATCACTGTCCTATTCCTAGGGGAATCCAAACTAGATTCATTTGTCAAGAAAAAGTAGTAAGAACATACTTAGCTGACGAAAACAATACGGATGATAAAATCCATGAGTTGGTTGAAGAGCTGTAGAGTTATGGTCTCGGACATGGTGATATGTATATAGTGGAATGTATTATCTATATGGTTTATGTTGATAATGTAATATATAATAATTCCTGAGTTCTGTTTTTCCCTCGTGGAGATTTACTTGATTTGGAGTTATATAAACAAAGCGATCAAAAAAAGTTTGGCAAACATATTCTTAGTATCAGTATGCACCAACAGTGTAACGAATAATGTCCCCTATAATGAATGAATATGAGGCCTTGGAAATAATAGGGAAAGGTTCCTTTGGAACCGTACGTAGAGTACGTCATAAATTGGATGGTCAAATCCTTGTAAGGAAAGAAATAGAGTATACGTCGATGAATGTTCAAGAACGAAATCAACTAATATCAGAATTAAGGATCTTGAGGGAATTGCGACATCCAAATATTGTTCAATATTATAGACATGACCATATACCAGAGAGGAAATCCATACATATTTATATGGAGTATTGCGAGGGAGGTGACTTAGCTCAAGTAATTAGTAATTTTAAGAAAAACAAAGAACAAGTACCTGAGGAATTCATTTGGCAAGTTTTGGTACAAATTTTGTTAGCGTTACATCGGTGTCATTATGGTTCAGATGCTAAAAAAGTTAATCTTTTCAGTAATACTGGTAGCCCCAACATAATATCGGAAGCTGTTGTCATTCATCGAGATATTAAACCTGATAATATTTTTGTAAATTCCAAGTCGATAAAATTAGGAGATTTTGGTCTTGCTAAAATGTTAACTCTGAAGAATGAATTCGCTAAAACTTATGTTGGAACACCCTATTATATGTCGCCAGAGGTTTTAATGGATAATCCTTATTCCCCAGTGTGTGATATATGGTCATTAGGTTGTGTATTATATGAATTATGTTCATTAGAGCCACCTTTCCAAGCAAAGACTCATTTACAATTACAGGCAAAAATTAAGCGGGGGATTATACCAGAATTATGTGATACGTATTCCTCACAATTAAGATCAATAATCAAGGAATGCATTACGGTTGATCCTGATTTACGTCCTACGTGTTTTGATTTAATAAACTCTCTTTCCATAAGATTCTTGAGAAAGGAAATGGAGCTAAAAGATTTGAACAGTAACTTAAATGAATTCAAGAATCAGTTATTGAACAAGAGTGAAGAATTGAAAAAAAAGGAGCAGTATTTGAGCAATCAAGAAAGAAAAATAAAAGAACTAGAATCAGGGGTAAAAAAATTGGAACAGGAATTATTAGAGGAATTTGATTTGAGAAAGAGAGCTTTAGAATTAGAAGCTAAAGAGGTTCGTTTAGGTTATCAAAGGGAATTCAAAATGGTTGTTGAACAAGAAGTACAGGAAAGACTAAAATTGCGACCTAAAGGACCAAAAGAGTTGGATGAAATGAGACTACCTTTAAAAACCAGGAATGTTGATAGGATTGTACCAAAATTAAGAGTTACAGACGAACTAGAACGCCAAAGACATACACCTGAATACCGTAAATATCGTTGACGTATGTAATATCTAATCTACCACTTCTCTCCGGTTATTTGTTCAAACGTTTCTATGTATTTTTCCTTTGTTTTTTCAACAATTTCATCATCCATTCTTACCCCATCTTTACCAGCAAGACCATTCGAGGTCAACCAATCTCTCAAAAATTGCTTATCATAAGAATCTTGTGGTTTACCAAGTTCATATTTTTTAGCACTCCAAAATCTTGAAGAATCAGGAGTTAAAACTTCGTCAACTAGAACCAATTTATCCCCATCTAATCCAAATTCAAATTTGGTATCCGCTATGATAATACCTTTCGTCTTTGCATACTCGTTAGCTTTGGAATATAAGTCAATAGCTGTCTTGGCTAGTTTGTCACATAATTCCGGACCAACAATTTCGGCAGCCTTTGCTGGTGATATGTTTTCATCATGTTCACCTTGTTCTGCTTTAGTCGATGGAGTGAAAATTGGATGGGGAAACTTTTGTGATTCGATTAATTCCTCCTTAATCGGTAATCCATGAACTGTTTTAGATTCTTTGTATTCTTTCCAAGCTGAACCTGTAATATAACCACGAATAATAACTTCTAGGGGAATCAATTTCAATTGTCTGACCAAAAGAGCCCTACCCTCTAATTGATCTTTATATTTGGCCAACTGAGGATACTTTTCAAATATGTTTCCTTTGATTAAATGGTTTTCAATTGGTAAGAAATCAAACCAAAACTCCGATAATTTTGTTAAGAGTATACCTTTGTCAGGAATACCATTCTCCATTATGACATCATAAGCAGATATTCTATCAGTGGCTACAAATAATAAAGTATTTTTATCAACCTGGTATATATCTCTGACTTTGCCTCTAGCTACCAAAGGAAAAGTGTTCTCTAAATTTGTTGTTGTTAAAGTCATGGTATGTTGGTGATGGGAAGATATAGGTGATGTTGACTGTTGAAGTAAGAGAGAAAAATAGAAGGGGATTCGCTTTAGTGTGCATTTTTTTTTTTGTTGACTCGGATTTCTGTTAATTAATTGCAACCCTTTGATTAAGCTGAAAACAACTGCACCGATTAAGAAGATGAGAATCATGAAAGCACCACGGCAAGCATAGGCTACACAAAATGATAAAATAGAATTCAAATCTAGTGAGAAGCAAAAGTTTTAATTTTAAATAATTTGAAAATAGTATTTGATTACTCGGGGTCTTGAGATATTTCCAAAAATTATCTTAGAACTATTCTCATGCTATATTACCATCATAGGACAGGGTAATGAATGCTTTCTTTCCATATACGCACGCCATAAGTTGACTTAATCTAAGAATTCTTTCTTCTGGACGTACAGTTTACGTTACTTAAATAACAAATTGACAATTTTTTGAGGGTAATCCTTTTGGCCATTCTTCTGATACTTTATTGTTTGAAATAGTTTTGATATTTGTTAATTGCCCTCATAAAACTGCAAATCAATGTCTCTTCCAATTTTGCAATATGACACTCTTCTTTTCATCACTTTTTTTAGGTTTCTATTCATTCAAGTCTTCGTCTACTCGTTGGTAGCGCTTGGTAAAAAAGTAGTTTTGTTTATCCTCGCCAAATTTTAATACTAGAAGGGATTTTGTGTACGGAAGCAATAATATT